>JASKMD010000024.1:1085023-1161388 GCA_030144725.1 Haematococcus lacustris | reverse complement strand
CAAGGGAAAGGACCCGGAGCTGGACGCTGCCCACTTCGACCAGCTGTGGCCCGAGGCGTCGGGGGGCTGGGTTGCCAAGCAGCCTAGGAGGGAGCGGAGGGGAGGGCAGGAGGGGGCAGAGGGTTGGGGCAGGAGGAGTGGAGGAGGAGAGGGCAGCAGGGAGGCCTAGACAGGGCGCAGGGGGAGGGTGAGCTGTTTGTTCGCCTTTCCTTGCAGTGGCCCGCCCCCTTCCCCGCCGCGCCAGCCTGAGCTGCAGGGTTGCTTCTGACGGTTCTTTGCTTTCTATGGGTGGGGTAGGCTGGGTCCCGGGGTTTTGTGTGGGTGTCGGGGACCGGGGCTTAGGTGGTCTTGGTTTGAGTGTGTGTGGGGGGTGTTCTAGATTTCAGGTCGAGGGGCTGGGCTTAGGCTTAGGCTCGTGTGGGTAGTTTTGTGGGGAGGGTTTCGGGAGGAGTGTAGGACTAGAGTGGAGGGCACTAGTGTGGGGAGTGTGTTGACGTTGTCCGGGACGGGGTTGACCTTTGCTTGGGGTGTATGGATCGCTGTGTTTGCATGGGGGCTTGGGGGTCGTGTGTGTGGAAACCTTGTTTGTTGTAGTCTTCTCTTTTTTTCTTTTCTTCAGTATCTCTATCTTGTAATGCTCCTCCTCTAAAGCGCAGCCCCAACAGCAGCAGCCTCTACCCTAGCAAGGCCATCTGCGTGATGCCCCGGGGGGAGGGAGGGATCGGGTTGCCGGACCTATGCTCGCGAAGATGCTGGCCTAGCTCTGGTAGCCCCGGGTTCGTCCCTGGCAGCCTCTGACCCACAACCTGCTGGCAGACCCCACGCACGGCCTCAGCACGGGGGTCATCACCGACCCCACCGACCCCCCCCCCCCCCGCGAGGCATCAACCCACGGCTGCAAGCTCACGTTGCGGCCCTGGCTCAGCTCAAGCTGTTCCGTGCGGTGCCCCCGCTAGCCAATGCTTCTTCTCGGTGATGGCGGAGCCGCTGTGGTACAACGCGCAAGTCCATAAGAGCCCAGCAGCAAGGGATGCGGCAGCTGAGCAGGGTTGGACCCGCGTCCGCCACGTGCGGGAGGCCATGCACCGGCCCCGCTAGAGGGGGAGGCCCGCTGGGCTGCTGACCTGGTTAGAGCTTGCCTCCCCGAGCCTTGACAGGGCATGGTGGACCGCCTACAGCCTCCTCAGTCTGATTGGGAGTGCCTGAGGGTTGGGCCTGGGGTGGGGTTTGTGATGCGGCGCACCCCCATGCTCCAGCCCTCCCACTGGGTGGGCCTTAACAGACGCCTCTACCCCTAGACTCCACAGGGCATGGGCCCCTCGGGGCTTTCCGGGCGAAGGAATGGGGTGCCTGGGAGCCAGCTGCGGTGGCCCAGCTCAACAAGCCCAGCTACAGGCTGACCCCGGAGGAGCGAGCCACCCACCTCCGTTCTCTACCCGCCCAGCGTGACGAGGCGCAGAAGCAGGCTGAAGGGCAGGAGCTAGGTGGGGCCAGGGTTAAAAACGGAGGAGGGGGGCGGGCAAGGGGGCGGGGCGTGACAGGGAGAGAGGGCGTGGAAGGGGTGGAGAGCTTAGGGGAGCAGGGGGCAGAGGGCGGGGCGGGAGGGCAGGCTGCCGACCCAGATGAGGAGGGGGCTGGCACCTGGCCGAAGGAGGAGTGGCTCTTGGGCCCCTGGGATCGCATGCAGCTGGACCCTCAGGTGTGGGGCATAGGCACCACCACCCTGCTGGACTTTTCTGTTAAACATGCCAGGGTGCGCCTCCACCAGCTCCAGCGCGTCAGTGCCGACCCCCTCACCCAGTGGGGGCCTGTGGCCTGCGCTGTGGGACGTGCGCCCGCCCCGGTCAGCAGGTGACCCTGAGGTGACAGCGGTGGCTGATGGGGCCCTGAGGGAGATGGAGCAGAAGTGGGAGGCCAGCGCCCAGCAGGTGGCAGGCCAGGAGGCAGTGGGGGACCGAGAACAGCAAGGCAAGGATGCGGAGGAGCGGCTCCCCGAGGAGGCGCAGGGCAGCCAGCCGCCTCGCTGGCTGGACACCTCCGCCAGGGCGCACCAGCGGCCCTCGCCGTGGGAGAGGGCGGCCGAGCAGGCTGAGCGGGAGCTGGAGGCCCAGCAGCGGCGTGGGGGCAGGCAGCCAGTTGCTCAGCCCGCCCCCCGGGCCGACACCGTGGACCAGCTGGCTGTGGGTGTTCAGGCGGGCCAGCCGTGTGCGAAGGTGTGGAAGGAGCTGCTACACCCCACCCTCCGTCGGGAGCACGTCATCGTGGCCTGGCGGGTGCTTCACGCCAACCTCATGGTCGGGGCCTTGTGGGGTCACATCCTCAAGGGGGCGGCTGCCCCGGGCTCGTCCGCCTGCCGCTTCTGCCAGCCGGGGCACCTGGAGACTCTCACCCACGCCTTCCTGACCTGCCCCGCCGTGGTCCCAGCCTGGGAGTGGGTGCTGGACGTGTACGGCCGCCTCACAGGCACCCGCCCCCCCTCAGGCGACGCCATGCTGCTCCTCAGTGGGCGCCCCGCCCGCGGCGAGGCCCCCCCCTTCCAGCCCCCTGACAGCCTGCTGTGGCTGCGGCTGCGCGTTGCCTACCTGGGCGCAGTGTGGCGCCTCCGCAGCTCAAGAGCCGCTACAATCCTGCAGCCACAGCAGGTGGCGAGGCGGGTAGTGGAGGAGGTCATCTCCACCCTCACCACGGCCGTCAAGCGTGACTGGCATCGGGTGGGGAGGGACATCCGCGTGGGCCTCTGCGGCGCTGTGCCCTCCACCTGGTTCAAGGGAAAGGACCCGGAGCTGGACGCTGCCCACTTCGACCAGCTGTGGCCCGAGGCGTCGGGGGGCTGGGTTGCCAAGCAGCCTAGGAGGGAGCGGAGGGGAGGGCAGGAGGGGGCAGAGGGTTGGGGCAGGAGGAGTGGAGGAGGAGAGGGCAGCAGGGAGGCCTAGACAGGGCGCAGGGGGAGGGTGAGCTGTTTGTTCGCCTTTCCTTGCAGTGGCCCGCCCCCTTCCCCGCCGCGCCAGCCTGAGCTGCAGGGTTGCTTCTGACGGTTCTTTGCTTTCTATGGGTGGGGTAGGCTGGGTCCCGGGGTTTTGTGTGGGTGTCGGGGACCGGGGCTTAGGTGGTCTTGGTTTGAGTGTGTGTGGGGGGTGTTCTAGATTTCAGGTCGAGGGGCTGGGCTTAGGCTTAGGCTCGTGTGGGTAGTTTTGTGGGGAGGGTTTCGGGAGGAGTGTAGGACTAGAGTGGAGGGCACTAGTGTGGGGAGTGTGTTGACGTTGTCCGGGACGGGGTTGACCTTTGCTTGGGGTGTATGGATCGCTGTGTTTGCATGGGGGCTTGGGGGTCGTGTGTGTGGAAACCTTGTTTGTTGTAGTCTTCTCTTTTTTTCTTTTCTTCAGTATCTCTATCTTGTAATGCTCCTCCTCTAAAGCGCAGCCCCAACAGCAGCAGCCTCTACCCTAGCAAGGCCATCTGCGTGATGCCCCGGGGGGAGGGAGGGATCGGGTTGCCGGACCTATGCTCGCGAAGATGCTGGCCTAGCTCTGGTAGCCCCGGGTTCGTCCCTGGCAGCCTCTGACCCACAACCTGCTGGCAGACCCCACGCACGGCCTCAGCACGGGGGTCATCACCGACCCCACCGACCCCCCCCCCCCCCGCGAGGCATCAACCCACGGCTGCAAGCTCACGTTGCGGCCCTGGCTCAGCTCAAGCTGTTCCGTGCGGTGCCCCCGCTAGCCAATGCTTCTTCTCGGTGATGGCGGAGCCGCTGTGGTACAACGCGCAAGTCCATAAGAGCCCAGCAGCAAGGGATGCGGCAGCTGAGCAGGGTTGGACCCGCGTCCGCCACGTGCGGGAGGCCATGCACCGGCCCCGCTAGAGGGGGAGGCCCGCTGGGCTGCTGACCTGGTTAGAGCTTGCCTCCCCGAGCCTTGACAGGGCATGGTGGACCGCCTACAGCCTCCTCAGTCTGATTGGGAGTGCCTGAGGGTTGGGCCTGGGGTGGGGTTTGTGATGCGGCGCACCCCCATGCTCCAGCCCTCCCACTGGGTGGGCCTTAACAGACGCCTCTACCCCTAGACTCCACAGGGCATGGGCCCCTCGGGGCTTTCCGGGCGAAGGAATGGGGTGCCTGGGAGCCAGCTGCGGTGGCCCAGCTCAACAAGCCCAGCTACAGGCTGACCCCGGAGGAGCGAGCCACCCACCTCCGTTCTCTACCCGCCCAGCGTGACGAGGCGCAGAAGCAGGCTGAAGGGCAGGAGCTAGGTGGGGCCAGGGTTAAAAACGGAGGAGGGGGGCGGGCAAGGGGGCGGGGCGTGACAGGGAGAGAGGGCGTGGAAGGGGTGGAGAGCTTAGGGGAGCAGGGGGCAGAGGGCGGGGCGGGAGGGCAGGCTGCCGACCCAGATGAGGAGGGGGCTGGCACCTGGCCGAAGGAGGAGTGGCTCTTGGGCCCCTGGGATCGCATGCAGCTGGACCCTCAGGTGTGGGGCATAGGCACCACCACCCTGCTGGACTTTTCTGTTAAACATGCCAGGGTGCGCCTCCACCAGCTCCAGCGCGTCAGTGCCGACCCCCTCACCCAGTGGGGGCCTGTGGCCTGCGCTGTGGGACGTGCGCCCGCCCCGGTCAGCAGGTGACCCTGAGGTGACAGCGGTGGCTGATGGGGCCCTGAGGGAGATGGAGCAGAAGTGGGAGGCCAGCGCCCAGCAGGTGGCAGGCCAGGAGGCAGTGGGGGACCGAGAACAGCAAGGCAAGGATGCGGAGGAGCGGCTCCCCGAGGAGGCGCAGGGCAGCCAGCCGCCTCGCTGGCTGGACACCTCCGCCAGGGCGCACCAGCGGCCCTCGCCGTGGGAGAGGGCGGCCGAGCAGGCTGAGCGGGAGCTGGAGGCCCAGCAGCGGCGTGGGGGCAGGCAGCCAGTTGCTCAGCCCGCCCCCCGGGCCGACACCGTGGACCAGCTGGCTGTGGGTGTTCAGGCGGGCCAGCCGTGTGCGAAGGTGTGGAAGGAGCTGCTACACCCCACCCTCCGTCGGGAGCACGTCATCGTGGCCTGGCGGGTGCTTCACGCCAACCTCATGGTCGGGGCCTTGTGGGGTCACATCCTCAAGGGGGCGGCTGCCCCGGGCTCGTCCGCCTGCCGCTTCTGCCAGCCGGGGCACCTGGAGACTCTCACCCACGCCTTCCTGACCTGCCCCGCCGTGGTCCCAGCCTGGGAGTGGGTGCTGGACGTGTACGGCCGCCTCACAGGCACCCGCCCCCCCTCAGGCGACGCCATGCTGCTCCTCAGTGGGCGCCCCGCCCGCGGCGAGGCCCCCCCCTTCCAGCCCCCTGACAGCCTGCTGTGGCTGCGGCTGCGCGTTGCCTACCTGGGCGCAGTGTGGCGCCTCCGCAGCTCAAGAGCCGCTACAATCCTGCAGCCACAGCAGGTGGCGAGGCGGGTAGTGGAGGAGGTCATCTCCACCCTCACCACGGCCGTCAAGCGTGACTGGCATCGGGTGGGGAGGGACATCCGCGTGGGCCTCTGCGGCGCTGTGCCCTCCACCTGGTTCAAGGGAAAGGACCCGGAGCTGGACGCTGCCCACTTCGACCAGCTGTGGCCCGAGGCGTCGGGGGGCTGGGTTGCCAAGCAGCCTAGGAGGGAGCGGAGGGGAGGGCAGGAGGGGGCAGAGGGTTGGGGCAGGAGGAGTGGAGGAGGAGAGGGCAGCAGGGAGGCCTAGACAGGGCGCAGGGGGAGGGTGAGCTGTTTGTTCGCCTTTCCTTGCAGTGGCCCGCCCCCTTCCCCGCCGCGCCAGCCTGAGCTGCAGGGTTGCTTCTGACGGTTCTTTGCTTTCTATGGGTGGGGTAGGCTGGGTCCCGGGGTTTTGTGTGGGTGTCGGGGACCGGGGCTTAGGTGGTCTTGGTTTGAGTGTGTGTGGGGGGTGTTCTAGATTTCAGGTCGAGGGGCTGGGCTTAGGCTCGTGTGGGTAGTTTTGTGGGGAGGGTTTCGGGAGGAGTGTAGGACTAGAGTGGAGGGCACTAGTGTGGGGAGTGTGTTGACGTTGTCCGGGACGGGGTTGACCTTTGCTTGGGGTGTATGGATCGCTGTGTTTGCATGGGGGCTTGGGGGTCGTGTGTGTGGAAACCTTGTTTGTTGTAGTCTTCTCTTTTTTTCTTTTCTTCAGTATCTCTATCTTGTAATGCTCCTCCTCTAAAGCGCAGCCCCAACAGCAGCAGCCTCTAGTGGGTGCTGGACGTGTACGGCCGCCTCACAGGCACCCGCCCCCCCTCAGGCGACGCCATGCTGCTCCTCCGTGGGCGCCCCGCCCGCGGCGAGGCCCCCCCCTTCCAGCCCCCTGACAGCCTGCTGTGGCTGCGGCTGCGCGTTGCCTACCTGGGCGCAGTGTGGCGCCTCCGCAACTCAAGAGCCGCTACAATCCTGCAGCCACAGCAGGTGGCGAGGCGGGTAGTGGAGGAGGTCATCTCCACCCTCACCACGGCCGTCAAGCGTGACTGGCATCGGGTGGGGAGGGACATCCGCGTGGGCCTCTGCGGCGCTGTGCCCTCCACCTGGTTCAAGGGAAAGGACCCGGAGCTGGACGCTGCCCACTTCGACCAGCTGTGGCCCGAGGCGTCGGGGGGCTGGGTTGCCAAGCAGCCTAGGAGGGAGCGGAGGGGAGGGCAGGAGGGGGCAGAGGGTTGGGGCAGGAGGAGTGGAGGAGGAGAGGGCAGCAGGGAGGCCTAGACAGGGCGCAGGGGGAGGGTGAGTTGTTTGTTCGCCTTTCCTTGCAGTGGCCCGCCCCCTTCCCCGCCGCGCCAGCCTGAGCTGCAGGGTTGCTTCTGACGGTTCTTTGCTTTCTATGGGTGGGGTAGGCTGGGTCCCGGGGTTTTGTGTGGGTGTCGGGGACCGGGGCTTAGGTGGTCTTGGTTTGAGTGTGTGTGGGGGGTGTTCTAGATTTCAGGTCGAGGGGCTGGGCTTAGGCTCGTGTGGGTAGTTTTGTGGGGAGGGTTTCGGGAGGAGTGTAGGACTAGAGTGGAGGGCACTAGTGTGGGGAGTGTGTTGACGTTGTCCGGGACGGGGTTGACCTTTGCTTGGGGTGTATGGATCGCTGTGTTTGCATGGGGGCTTGGGGGTCGTGTGTGTGGAAACCTTGTTTGTTGTAGTCTTCTCTTTTTTTCTTTTCTTCAGTATCTCTATCTTGTAATGCTCCTCCTCTAAAGCGCAGCCCCAACAGCAGCAGCCTCTACCCTAGCAAGGCCATCTGCGTGATGCCCCGGGGGGAGGGAGGGATCGGGTTGCCGGACCTATGCTCGCGAAGATGCTGGCCTAGCTCTGGTAGCCCCGGGTTCGTCCCTGGCAGCCTCTGACCCACAACCTGCTGGCAGACCCCACGCACGGCCTCAGCACGGGGGTCATCACCGACCCCACCGACCCCCCCCCCCCCCGCGAGGCATCAACCCACGGCTGCAAGCTCACGTTGCGGCCCTGGCTCAGCTCAAGCTGTTCCGTGCGGTGCCCCCGCTAGCCAATGCTTCTTCTCGGTGATGGCGGAGCCGCTGTGGTACAACGCGCAATTCCATAAGAGCCCAGCAGCAAGGGATGCGGCAGCTGAGCAGGGTTGGACCCGCGTCCGCCACGTGCGGGAGGCCATGCACCGGCCCCGCTAGAGGGGGAGGCCCGCTGGGCTGCTGACCTGGTTAGAGCTTGCCTCCCCGAGCCTTGACAGGGCATGGTGGACCGCCTACAGCCTCCTCAGTCTGATTGGGAGTGCCTGAGGGTTGGGCCTGGGGTGGGGTTTGTGATGCGGCGCACCCCCATGCTCCAGCCCTCCCACTGGGTGGGCCTTAACAGACGCCTCTACCCCTAGACTCCACAGGGCATGGGCCCCTCGGGGCTTTCCGGGCGAAGGAATGGGGTGCCTGGGAGCCAGCTGCGGTGGCCCAGCTCAACAAGCCCAGCTACAGGCTGACCCCGGAGGAGCGAGCCACCCACCTCCGTTCTCTACCCGCCCAGCGTGACGAGGCGCAGAAGCAGGCTGAAGGGCAGGAGCTAGGTGGGGCCAGGGATTAAAAACGGAGGAGGGGGGCGGGCAAGGGGGCGGGGCGTGACAGGGAGAGAGGGCGTGGAAGGGGTGGAGAGCTTAGGGGAGCAGGGGGCAGAGGGCGGGGCGGGAGGGCAGGCTGCCGACCCAGATGAGGAGGGGGCTGGCACCTGGCCGAAGGAGGAGTGGCTCTTGGGCCCCTGGGATCGCATGCAGCTGGACCCTCAGGTGTGGGGCATAGGCACCACCACCCTGCTGGACTTTTCTGTTAAACATGCCAGGGTGCGCCTCCACCAGCTCCAGCGCGTCAGTGCCGACCCCCTCACCTAGTGGGGGCCTGTGGCCTGCGCTGTGGGACGTGCGCCCGCCCCGGTCAGCATGTGACCCTGAGGTGACAGCGGTGGCTGATGGGGCCCTGAGGGAGATGGAGCAGAAGTGGGAGGCCAGCGCCCAGCAGGTGGCAGGCCAGGAGGCAGTGGGGGACCGAGAACAGCAAGGCAAGGATGCGGAGGAGCGGCTCCCCGAGGAGGCGCAGGGCAGCCAGCCGCCTCGCTGGCTGGACACCTCCGCCAGGGCGCACCAGCGGCCCTCGCCGTGGGAGAGGGCGGCCGAGCAGGCTGAGCGGGAGCTGGAGGCCCAGCAGCGGCGTGGGGGCAGGCAGCCAGTTGCTCAGCCCGCCCCCCGGGCCGACACCGTGGACCAGCTGGCTGTGGGTGTTCAGGCGGGCCAGCCGTGTGCGAAGGTGTGGAAGGAGCTGCTACACCCCACCCTCCGTCGGGAGCACGTCATCGTGGCCTGGCGGGTGCTTCACGCCAACCTCATGGTCGGGGCCTTGTGGGGTCACATCCTCAAGGGGGCGGCTGCCCCGGGCTCGTCCGCCTGCCGCTTCTGCCAGCCGGGGCACCTGGAGACTCTCACCCACGCCTTCCTGACCTGCCCCGCCGTGGTCCCAGCCTGGGAGTGGGTGCTGGACGTGTACGGCCGCCTCACAGGCACCCGCCCCCCCTCAGGCGACGCCATGCTGCTCCTCAGTGGGCGCCCCGCCCGCGGCGAGGCCCCCCCCTTCCAGCCCCCTGACAGCCTGCTGTGGCTGCGGCTGCGCGTTGCCTACCTGGGCGCAGTGTGGCGCCTCCGCAGCTCAAGAGCCGCTACAATCCTGCAGCCACAGCAGGTGGCGAGGCGGGTAGTGGAGGAGGTCATCTCCACCCTTACCACGGCCGTCAAGCGTGACTGGCATCGGGTGGGGAGGGACATCCGCGTGGGCCTCTGCGGCGCTGTGCCCTCCACCTGGTTCAAGGGAAAGGACCCGGAGCTGGACGCTGCCCACTTCGACCAGCTGTGGCCCGAGGCGTCGGGGGGCTGGGTTGCCAAGCAGCCTAGGAGGGAGCGGAGGGGAGGGCAGGAGGGGGCAGAGGGTTGGGGCAGGAGGAGTGGAGGAGGAGAGGGCAGCAGGGAGGCCTAGGCAGGGCGCAGGGGGAGGGTGAGCTGTTTGTTCGCCTTTCCTTGCAGTGGCCCGCCCCCTTCCCCGCCGCGCCAGCCTGAGCTGCAGGGTTGCTTCTGACGGTTCTTTGCTTTCTATGGGTGGGGTAGGCTGGGTCCCGGGGTTTTGTGTGGGTGTCGGGGACCGGGGCTTAGGTGGTCTTGGTTTGAGTGTGTGTGGGGGGTGTTCTAGATTTCAGGTCGAGGGGCTGGGCTTAGGCTCGTGTGGGTAGTTTTGTGGGGAGGGTTTCGGGAGGAGTGTAGGACTAGAGTGGAGGGCACTAGTGTGGGGAGTGTGTTGACGTTGTCCGGGACGGGGTTGACCTTTGCTTGGGGTGTATGGATCGCTGTGTTTGCATGGGGGCTTGGGGGTCGTGTGTGTGGAAACCTTGTTTGTTGTAGTCTTCTCTTTTTTTCTTTTCTTCAGTATCTCTATCTTGTAATGCTCCTCCTCTAAAGCGCAGCCCCAACAGCAGCAGCCTCTACCCTAGCAAGGCCATCTGCGTGATGCCCCGGGGGGAGGGAGGGATCGGGTTGCCGGACCTATGCTCGCGAAGATGCTGGCCTAGCTCTGGTAGCCCCGGGTTCGTCCCTGGCAGCCTCTGACCCACAACCTGCTGGCAGACCCCACGCACGGCCTCAGCACGGGGGTCATCACCGACCCCACCGACCCCCCCCCCCCCGCGAGGCATCAACCCACGGCTGCAAGCTCACGTTGCGGCCCTGGCTCAGCTCAAGCTGTTCCGTGCGGTGCCCCCGCTAGCCAATGCTTCTTCTCGGTGATGGCGGAGCCGCTGTGGTACAACGCGCAAGTCCATAAGAGCCCAGCAGCAAGGGATGCGGCAGCTGAGCAGGGTTGGACCCGCGTCCGCCACGTGCGGGAGGCCATGCACCGGCCCCGCTAGAGGGGGAGGCCCGCTGGGCTGCTGACCTGGTTAGAGCTTGCCTCCCCGAGCCTTGACAGGGCATGGTGGACCGCCTACAGCCTCCTCAGTCTGATTGGGAGTGCCTGAGGGTTGGGCCTGGGGTGGGGTTTGTGATGCGGCGCACCCCCATGCTCCAGCCCTCCCACTGGGTGGGCCTTAACAGACGCCTCTACCCCTAGACTCCACAGGGCATGGGCCCCTCGGGGCTTTCCGGGCGAAGGAATGGGGTGCCTGGGAGCCAGCTGCGGTGGCCCAGCTCAACAAGCCCAGCTACAGGCTGACCCCGGAGGAGCGAGCCACCCACCTCCGTTCTCTACCCGCCCAGCGTGACGAGGCGCAGAAGCAGGCTGAAGGGCAGGAGCTAGGTGGGGCCAGGGTTAAAAACGGAGGAGGGGGGCGGGCAAGGGGGCGGGGCGTGACAGGGAGAGAGGGCGTGGAAGGGGTGGAGAGCTTAGGGGAGCAGGGGGCAGAGGGCGGGGCGGGAGGGCAGGCTGCCGACCCAGATGAGGAGGGGGCTGGCACCTGGCCGAAGGAGGAGTGGCTCTTGGGCCCCTGGGATCGCATGCAGCTGGACCCTCAGGTGTGGGGCATAGGCACCACCACCCTGCTGGACTTTTCTGTTAAACATGCCAGGGTGCGCCTCCACCAGCTCCAGCGCGTCAGTGCCGACCCCCTCACCCAGTGGGGGCCTGTGGCCTGCGCTGTGGGACGTGCGCCCGCCCCGGTCAGCAGGTGACCCTGAGGTGACAGCGGTGGCTGATGGGGCCCTGAGGGAGATGGAGCAGAAGTGGGAGGCCAGCGCCCAGCAGGTGGCAGGCCAGGAGGCAGTGGGGGACCGAGAACAGCAAGGCAAGGATGCGGAGGAGCGGCTCCCCGAGGAGGCGCAGGGCAGCCAGCCGCCTCGCTGGCTGGACACCTCCGCCAGGGCGCACCAGCGGCCCTCGCCGTGGGAGAGGGCGGCCGAGCAGGCTGAGCGGGAGCTGGAGGCCCAGCAGCGGCGTGGGGGCAGGCAGCCAGTTGCTCAGCCCGCCCCCCGGGCCGACACCGTGGACCAGCTGGCTGTGGGTGTTCAGGCGGGCCAGCCGTGTGCGAAGGTGTGGAAGGAGCTGCTACACCCCACCCTCCGTCGGGAGCACGTCATCGTGGCCTGGCGGGTGCTTCACGCCAACCTCATGGTCGGGGCCTTGTGGGGTCACATCCTCAAGGGGGCGGCTGCCCCGGGCTCGTCCGCCTGCCGCTTCTGCCAGCCGGGGCACCTGGAGACTCTCACCCACGCCTTCCTGACCTGCCCCGCCGTGGTCCCAGCCTGGGAGTGGGTGCTGGACGTGTACGGCCGCCTCACAGGCACCCGCCCCCCCTCAGGCGACGCCATGCTGCTCCTCAGTGGGCGCCCCGCCCGCGGCGAGGCCCCCCCCTTCCAGCCCCCTGACAGCCTGCTGTGGCTGCGGCTGCGCGTTGCCTACCTGGGCGCAGTGTGGCGCCTCCGCAGCTCAAGAGCCGCTACAATCCTGCAGCCACAGCAGGTGGCGAGGCGGGTAGTGGAGGAGGTCATCTCCACCCTCACCACGGCCGTCAAGCGTGACTGGCATCGGGTGGGGAGGGACATCCGCGTGGGCCTCTGCGGCGCTGTGCCCTCCACCTGGTTCAAGGGAAAGGACCCGGAGCTGGACGCTGCCCACTTCGACCAGCTGTGGCCCGAGGCGTCGGGGGGCTGGGTTGCCAAGCAGCCTAGGAGGGAGCGGAGGGGAGGGCAGGAGGGGGCAGAGGGTTGGGGCAGGAGGAGTGGAGGAGGAGAGGGCAGCAGGGAGGCCTAGGCAGGGCGCAGGGGGAGGGTGAGCTGTTTGTTCGCCTTTCCTTGCAGTGGCCCGCCCCCTTCCCCGCCGCGCCAGCCTGAGCTGCAGGGTTGCTTCTGACGGTTCTTTGCTTTCTATGGGTGGGGTAGGCTGGGTCCCGGGGTTTTGTGTGGGTGTCGGGGACCGGGGCTTAGGTGGTCTTGGTTTGAGTGTGTGTGGGGGGTGTTCTAGATTTCAGGTCGAGGGGCTGGGCTTAGGCTCGTGTGGGTAGTTTTGTGGGGAGGGTTTCGGGAGGAGTGTAGGACTAGAGTGGAGGGCACTAGTGTGGGGAGTGTGTTGACGTTGTCCGGGACGGGGTTGACCTTTGCTTGGGGTGTATGGATCGCTGTGTTTGCATGGGGGCTTGGGGGTCGTGTGTGTGGAAACCTTGTTTGTTGTAGTCTTCTCTTTTTTTCTTTTCTTCAGTATCTCTATCTTGTAATGCTCCTCCTCTAAAGCGCAGCCCCAACAGCAGCAGCCTCTACCCTAGCAAGGCCATCTGCGTGATGCCCCGGGGGGAGGGAGGGATCGGGTTGCCGGACCTATGCTCGCGAAGATGCTGGCCTAGCTCTGGTAGCCCCGGGTTCGTCCCTGGCAGCCTCTGACCCACAACCTGCTGGCAGACCCCACGCACGGCCTCAGCACGGGGGTCATCACCGACCCCACCGACCCCTCCCACCCCGCGAGGCATCAACCCACGGCTGCAAGCTCACGTTGCGGCCCTGGCTCAGCTCAAGCTGTTCCGTGCGGTGCCCCCGCTAGCCAATGCTTCTTCTCGGTGATGGCGGAGCCGCTGTGGTACAACGCGCAAGTCCATAAGAGCCCAGCAGCAAGGGATGCGGCAGCTGAGCAGGGTTGAACCGCGTCCGCCACGTGCGGGAGGCCATGCACCGGCCCCGCTAGAGGGGGAGGCCCGCTGGGCTGCTGACCTGGTTAGAGCTTGCCTCCCCGAGCCTTGACAGGGCATGGTGGACCGCCTACAGCCTCCTCAGTCTGATTGGGAGTGCCTGAGGGTTGGGCCTGGGGTGGGGTTTGTGATGCGGCGCACCCCCATGCTCCAGCCCTCCCACTGGGTGGGCCTTAACAGACGCCTCTACCCCTAGACTCCACAGGGCATGGGCCCCTCGGGGCTTTCCGGGCGAAGGAATGGGGTGCCTGGGAGCCAGCTGCGGTGGCCCAGCTCAACAAGCCCAGCTACAGGCTGACCCCGGAGGAGCGAGCCACCCACCTCCGTTCTCTACCCGCCCAGCGTGACGAGGCGCAGAAGCAGGCTGAAGGGCAGGAGCTAGGTGGGGCCAGGGTTAAAAACGGAGGAGGGGGGCGGGCAAGGGGGCGGGGCGTGACAGGGAGAGAGGGCGTGGAAGGGGTGGAGAGCTTAGGGGAGCAGGGGGCAGAGGGCGGGGCGGGAGGGCAGGCTGCCGACCCAGATGAGGAGGGGGCTGGCACCTGGCCGAAGGAGGAGTGGCTCTTGGGCCCCTGGGATCGCATGCAGCTGGACCCTCAGGTGTGGGGCATAGGCACCACCACCCTGCTGGACTTTTCTGTTAAACATGCCAGGGTGCGCCTCCACCAGCTCCAGCGCGTCAGTGCCGACCCCCTCACCCAGTGGGGGCCTGTGGCCTGCGCTGTGGGACGTGCGCCCGCCCCGGTCAGCAGGTGACCCTGAGGTGACAGCGGTGGCTGATGGGGCCCTGAGGGAGATGGAGCAGAAGTGGGAGGCCAGCGCCCAGCAGGTGGCAGGCCAGGAGGCAATGGGGGACCGAGAACAGCAAGGCAAGGATGCGGAGGAGCGGCTCCCCGAGGAGGCGCAGGGCAGCCAGCCGCCTCGCTGGCTGGACACCTCCGCCAGGGCGCACCAGCGGCCCTCGCCGTGGGAGAGGGCGGCCGAGCAGGCTGAGCGGGAGCTGGAGGCCCAGCAGCGGCGTGGGGGCAGGCAGCCAGTTGCTCAGCCCGCCCCCCGGGCCGATACCGTGGACCAGCTGGCTGTGGGTGTTCAGGCGGGCCAGCTGTGTGCGAAGGTGTGGAAGGAGCTGCTACACCCCACCCTCCGTCGGGAGCACGTCATCGTGGCCTGGCGGGTGCTTCACGCCAGCCTCATGGTCGGGGCCTTGTGGGGTCACATCCTCAAGGGGGCGGCTGCCCCGGGCTCGTCCGCCTGCCGCTTCTGCCAGCCGGGGCACCTGGGACTCTCACCCACGCCTTCCTGACCTGCCCCGCCGTGGTCCCAGCCTGGGAGTGGGTGCTGGACGTGTACGGCCGCCTCACAGGCACCCGCCCCCCCTCAAGCGACGCCATGCTGCTCCTCAGTGGGCGCCCCGCCCGCGGCGAGGCCCCCCCCTTCCAGCCCCCTGACAGCCTGCTGTGGCTGCGGCTGCGCGTTGCCTACCTGGGCGCAGTGTGGCGCCTCCGCAGCTCAAGAGCCGCTACAACCCTGCAGCCACAGCAGGTGGCGAGGCGGGTAGTGGAGGAGGTCATCTCCACCCTTACCACGGCCGTCAAGCGTGACTGGCATCGGGTGGGGAGGGGCATCCGCGTGGGCCTCTGCGGCGCTGTGCCCTCCACCTGGTTCAAGGGAAAGGACCCGGAGCTGGACGCTGCCCACTTCGACCAGCTGTGGCCCGAGGCGTCGGGGGGCTGGGTTGCCAAGCAGCCTAGGAGGGAGCGGAGGGGAGGGCAGGAGGGGGCAGAGGGTTGGGGCAGGAGGAGTGGAGGAGGAGAGGGCAGCAGGGAGGCCTAGACAGGGCGCAAGGGGAGGGTGAGCTGTTTGTTCGCCTTTCCTTGCAGTGGCCCGCCCCCTTCCCCGCCACGCCAGCCTGAGCTGCAGGGTTGCTTCTGACGGTTCTTTGCTTTCTATGGGTGGGGTAGGCTGGGTCCCGGGGTTTTGTGTGGGTGTCGGGGACCGGGGGCTTAGGTGGTCTTGGTTTGAGTGTGTGTGTGGGGTGTTCTAGATTTCAGGTCGAGGGGCTGGGCTTAGGCTCGTGTGGGTAGTTTTGTGGGGAGGGTTTCGGGAGGAGTGTAGGACTAGAGTGGAGGGCACTTGTGTGGGGAGTGTGTTGACGTTGTCCGGGACGGGGTTGACCTTTGCTTGGGGTGTATGGATCGTTGTGTTTGGATGGGGGCTTGGGGGTTGTGTGTGTGGAAACCTTGTTTGTTGTAGTCTTCTCTTTTCTTCTTTTCTTCAGTATCTCTATCTTGTAATGCTCCTCCTCTAAAGCGCAGCCCCAACAACAGCAGCTTCTACCCTAGCAAGGCCATCTGCGTGATGCCCCGGGGGGAGGGAGGGATCGGGTTGCCGGACCTAGGGGTAACCAGCACAGCCATGCTCGCGAAGATGCTGGCCTAGCTCTGGTAGCCCCGGGTTCGTCCCTGGCAGCCTCTGACCCACAACCTGCTGGCAGACCCCACGCACGGCCTCAGCACGGGGGTCATCACCGACCCCACCGACCCCCCCCCCCCCCGCGAGGCATCAACCCACGGCTGCAAGCTCACGTTGCGGCCCTGGCTCAGCTCAAGCTGTTCCATGCGGTGCCCCCGCTAGCCAATGCTTCTTCTCGGTGATGGCGGAGCCGCTGTGGTACAACGCGCAAGTCCATAAGAGCCCAGCAGCAAGGGATGCGGCAGCTGAGCAGGGTTGGACCCGCGTCCGCCACGTGCGGGAGGCCATGCACCGGCCCCGCTAGAGGGGGAGGCCCGCTGGGCTGCTGACCTGGTTAGAGCTTGCCTCCCCGAGCCTTGACAGGGCATGGTGGACCGCCTACAGCCTCCTCAGTCTGATTGGGAGTGCCTGAGGGTTGGACCTGGGGTGGGGTTTGTGATGCGGCGCACCCCCATGCTCCAGCCCTCCCACTGGGTGGGCCTTAACAGACGCCTCTACCCCTAGACTCCACAGGGCATGGGCCCCTCGGGGCTTTCCGGGCGAAGGAATGGGGTGCCTGGGAGCCAGCTGCGGTGGCCCAGCTCAACAAGCCCAGCTACAGGCTGACCCCGGAGGAGCGAGCCACCCACCTCCGTTCTCTACCCGCCCAGCGTGACGAGGCGCAGAAGCAGGCTGAAGGGCAGGAGCTAGGTGGGGCCAGGGTTAAAAACGGAGGAGGGGGGCGGGCAAGGGGGCGGGGCGTGACAGGGAGAGAGGGCGTGGAAGGGGTGGAGAGCTTAGGGGAGCAGGGGGCAGAGGGCGGGGCGGGAGGGCAGGCTGCCGACCCAGATGAGGAGGGGGCTGGCACCTGGCCGAAGGAGGAGTGGCTCTTGGGCCCCTGGGATCGCATGCAGCTGGACCCTCAGGTGTGGGGCATAGGCACCACCACCCTGCTGGACTTTTCTGTTAAACATGCCAGGGTGCGCCTCCACCAGCTCCAGCGCGTCAGTGCCGACCCCCTCACCCAGTGGGGGCCTGTGGCCTGCGCTGTGGGACGTGCGCCCGCCCCGGTCAGCAGGTGACCCTGAGGTGACAGCGGTGGCTGATGGGGCCCTGAGGGAGATGGAGCAGAAGTGGGAGGCCAGCGCCCAGCAGGTGGCAGGCCAGGAGGCAATGGGGGACCGAGAACAGCAAGGCAAGGATGCGGAGGAGCGGCTCCCCGAGGAGGCGCAGGGCAGCCAGCCGCCTCGCTGGCTGGACACCTCCGCCAGGGCGCACCAGCGGCCCTCGCCGTGGGAGAGGGCGGCCGAGCAGGCTGAGCGGCAGCTGGAGGCCCAGCAGCGGCGTGGGGGCAGGCAGCCAGTTGCTCAGCCCGCCCCCCGGGCCGATACCGTGGACCAGCTGGCTGTGGGTGTTCAGGCGGGCCAGCTGTGTGCGAAGGTGTGGAAGGAGCTGCTACACCCCACCCTCCGTCGGGAGCACGTCATCGTGGCCTGGCGGGTGCTTCACGCCAGCCTCATGGTCGGGGCCTTGTGGGGTCACATCCTCAAGGGGGCGGCTGCCCCGGGCTCGTCCGCCTGCCGCTTCTGCCAGCCGGGGCACCTGGGACTCTCACCCACGCCTTCCTGACCTGCCCCGCCGTGGTCCCAGCCTGGGAGTGGGTGCTGGACGTGTACGGCCGCCTCACAGGCACCCGCCCCCCCTCAGGCGACGCCATGCTGCTCCTCAGTGGGCGCCCCGCCCGCGGCGAGGCCCCCCCCTTCCAGCCCCCTCACAGCCTGCTGTGACTGCGGCTGCGCGTTGCCTACCTGGGCGCAGTGTGGCGCCTCCGCAGCTCAAGAGCCGCTACAACCCTGCAGCCACAGCAGGTGGCGAGGCGGGTAGTGGAGGAGGTCATCTCCACCCTTACCACGGCCGTCAAGCGTGACTGGCATCGGGTGGGGAGGGACATCCGCGTGGGCCTCTGCGGCGCTGTGCCCTCCACCTGGTTCAAGGGAAAGGACCCGGAGCTGGACGCTGCCCACTTCGACCAGCTGTGGCCCGAGGCGTCGGGGGGCTGGGTTGCCAAGCAGCCTAGGAGGGAGCGGAGGGGAGGGCAGGAGGGGGCAGAGGGTTGGGGCAGGAGGAGTGGAGGAGGAGAGGGCAGCAGGGAGGCCTAGACAGGGCGCAAGGGGAGGGTGAGCTGTTTGTTCGCCTTTCCTTGCAGTGGCCCGCCCCCTTCCCCGCCACGCCAGCCTGAGCTGCAGGGTTGCTTCTGACGGTTCTTTGCTTTCTATGGGTGGGGTAGGCTGGGTCCCGGGGTTTTGTGTGGGTGTCGGGGACCGGGGGCTTAGGTGGTCTTGGTTTGAGTGTGTGTGTGGGGTGTTCTAGATTTCAGGTCGAGGGGCTGGGCTTAGGCTCGTGTGGGTAGTTTTGTGGGGAGGGTTTCGGGAGGAGTGTAGGACTAGAGTGGAGGGCACTTGTGTGGGGAGTGTGTTGACGTTGTCCGGGACGGGGTTGACCTTTGCTTGGGGTGTATGGATCGTTGTGTTTGGATGGGGGCTTGGGGGTCGTGTGTGTGGAAACCTTGTTTGTTGTAGTCTTCTCTTTTCTTCTTTTCTTCAGTATCTCTATCTTGTAATGCTCCTCCTCTAAAGCGCAGCCCCAACAACAGCAGCTTCTACCCTAGCAAGGCCATCTGCGTGATGCCCCGGGGGGAGGGAGGGATCGGGTTGCCGGACCTAGGGGTAACCAGCACAGCCATGCTCGCGAAGATGCTGGCCTAGCTCTGGTAGCCCCGGGTTCGTCCATGGCAACCTCAAACCCACAACCTGCTGGCAGACCCCACGCACGGCCTCAGCACGGGGGTTATCAACGACCCCACCGACCCCCCCCCCCCGTGAGGCATCAACCCGCGGCTGCAAGCTCACGTTGCGGCCCTGGCTCAGCTCAAGTTGTTCCGTGCGGTGCGCCCGCTAGCCAATGCTTCTTCTCGGTGATGGCGGAGCCGCTGTGGTACAACGCGCAAGTCCATAAGAGCCCAGCAGCAAGGGATGCGGCAGCTGAGCAGGGTTGGACCCGCGTCCGCCACGTGCGGGAGGCCATGCACCGGCCCCGCTAGAGGGGGAGGCCCGCTGGGCTGCTGACCTGGTTAGAGCTTGCCTCCCCGAGCCTTGGCAGGGCATGGTGGACCGCCTACAGCCTCCTCCGCCTGATTGGGAGTGCCTGAGGGTTGGGCTTGGGGTGGGGTTTGTGATGCGGCGCACCCCCATGCTCCAGCCCTCCCACTGGGTGGGCCTTACCGGACGCCTCTACCCCTAGACTCCACAGGGCATGGGCCCCTCGGGGCTTTCCGGGCGAAGGAATGGGGTGCCTGGGAGCCAGCTGCTGTGGCCCAGCTCATCAAGCCCAGCTACAGGCTGACCCCGGAGGAGCGAGCCACCCACCTCCGTTCTCTACCCGCCCAGCGTGACGAGGCGCAGAAGCAGGCTGAAGGGCAGGAGCTAGGTGGGGCCAGGGTTAAGGGCGGAGGAGGGGGGCGGGCAAGGGGGCGGGGCGGTGACAGGGAGAGAGGGCGTGGAAGGGGTGGAGAGCTTAGGGGAGCTCGGGGCAGAGGGCGGGGCGGGAGGGCAGGCTGCCGACCCAGATGAGGAGGGGGCTGGCACCTGGCCGAAGGAGGAGTGGCTCTTGGGCCCCTTGGATCGCATGCAGCTGGACCCTCAGGTGTGGGGCATAGGCACCACCACCCTGCTGAACTTTTCTGTTAAACATGCCAGGGTGCGCCTCCACCAGCTCCAGCGCGTCAGTGCCGACCCCCTCACCCAGTGGGGGCCTGTGGCCTGCGCTGTGGGGCGTGCGCCCGCCCCGGTCAGCAGGTGACCCTGAGGTGACAGCGGTGGCTGATGGGGCCCTGAGGGAGATGGAGCAGAAGTGGGAGGCCAGCGCCCAGCAGGTGGCAGGCCAGGAGGCAGTGGGGGACCGGGAACAGCAAGGCAAGGATGCGGAGAAGCGGCTCCCCGAGGAGGCGCAGGGCAGCCAGCCGCCTCGCTGGCTGGACACCTCCGCCAGGGCGCACCAGCGGCCCTCGCCGTGGGAGAGGGCGGCCGAGCAGGCTGAGCGGCAGCTGGAGGCCCCAGCAGCGGCGTGGGGGCAGGCAGCCAGTTGCTCAGCCCGCCCCTCGGGCCGACACCGTGGACCAGCTGGCTGTGGGTGTTCAGGCGGGCCAGCCGTGTGCGAAGGTGTGGAAGGAGTTGCTACACCCCACCCTCCGTCGGGAGCACGTCATCGTGGCCTGGCGGGTGCTTCACGCCAGCCTCATGGTCGGGGCCTTGTGGGGTCACATCCTCAAGGGGGCGGCTGCCCCGGGCTCGTCCGCCTGCCGCTTCTGCCAGCCGGGGCACCTGGAGACTCTCACTGTAACGTGCGGGAGTTGTCAACCACGCACCCCACAGGATGACCTAGCCTAAATGCCATGTACACGAGCTTAGAGCGGGGTAGCTCGTTGGGCTGTGAACCCACTGTCGCCATTACAGGTTCCAGGTACCTTATGGCCAACATCACACTTGCATGCGCCCTACAACTGTTACATTCCTCCCCTCTCCGCCCAAAGCAGCTTCCCCTCTCCGCCACCATCCGGTGACTTGCGGACCGACGACTGTCAGCCGCTAGACATAGCCAACGGATTACACCGTAGCCTTGCATTCACAATTCTAAACACCCACACACCCATGCACTTACTTGAGGTTGTGAGCAATGTTGTACACCTGTAACAACTCTGCACACCCAGTGAGGTTCTTGCGCGGCTCCCATGTGTTGTGCTCCACGCCATAGCCCTTCCACTTGAGTAGGTAGGCCCCAGCTCGTCCGTTGCGCACTTGTCTGTGCGACAACACCTGCTCCACTTCATACACCGGCCTGTCATCCAACCACTGAAGGGGAGGGGGCAGGTGTGGAACAGTGCTGGGCGATTCGCCAAAGACGTATTACTCAGTGTAATAAAAAACATCAAAACAAAAGTTTTATATTACTTTAAATATATAATAACTAAATAATTAATCATTTATTTAAATATCAACCAAAAAAAATCGCGAAAATCGCCAATTAACTCTATACAATTACAGCATACTCCCTTGTAGGACCTGGATGCAATATATCCCACATAGCCCCACACCCCAGCCCTTGTGGGTCAGCATGCAACAGGCTAGGCTGTAGCCCCACATTCTAACCCTAGTGGGTCAGCATGCAACAGGCTGGGCTGTAGCCCCACACTCTAGCCCTAGTGGGTCAGCATGCAACAGGGCTGGGCTGTAGCTCAAGACCCTAGCCCTAGTGGGTCAGCATGCAACAGGGCTGGGCTGTAGCTCAAGACCCTAGCCCTAGTGGGTCAGCATGCAACAGGCTGGGCTGTAGCCTTAGACCCTGTGCCCTAGGTAATGGCCCCTGGCAGATGCCCCAGCCATCTAGTAATCTATGGCCTCTTTGTAGAGGAACGTCTTGAGGGTGAAGGTCTTGTCAAGGTACACACGCAAAGTGCTGGACAGGTTGGCACTGAGGCTGTTGCGCCTCTCATCCTTGATGAAGTTCATGGCAGAAAAGGGGCGCTCCTCCTCCACTGAGCCTGGGACTGTCACAATTAGCAGTGTGGCCGCCTTGCAGAACTCGCTGAGCTGTAGTAAGCGGAGTACCAGACGCTTTGGGGTTTGCGGAAGATGGGATACATTGTTGGGGAGATAAGTAATAAGCGGAGTACCAGACGGGCGGTGGAGCTATTACCGATGTAATAAAGTTCACTCATTTTGAGGACGATTTTTTCGACTTATTACCTTTTTTTGCGCTGGATTATTACCGACTTATTACATTATTACCCAATCGCCCAGCACTGGTGTGGAACATCGCCTTTGTACGGCTTCAGCAAGGACACGTGAAACACAGGGTGCACCCGGTTCATGCATGCGGGCAACACCAGCTTGACAGCCACTGGCCCCACCAAGGCTGAGACCAACAACGGGCCAATGTACTTAGGCAGCAGCTTAAGCGCTGCACCAGCCTTCAATGCCAGGTTGCGTGTGGATAGCAAGACTTGCTGCCCTACCACATACCGCACTGGGCGCCGGTGTGCATTGGCATATCTGACCATGCGCTCTTGTGCTCGTGCCATGTTTGTGCGTGCACTAGCCACACTCATTTGCCAGACCTTGGTAAAGGCTTGAGCAGAGGGAACCCGGCCAGGTGGCAGGTCCAATAACACTGGTGTCACTGGTGACTGCCCATAGTTGACAAAGAAGGGAGTGTTCTGAATTGACTCCTGCCAACTGTTGTTCACGGCAAACTCAGCGCAAGGCAGGTGGTCAGGCCAGTCATTCTGTGTAGGCCCCACATAGTGACGCAACATCTCCTCAAGCACCCTGTTGTAGCGCTCAGTCTGCCCATCCGATTGTGGGTGGTAAGCGGTTGACAAGCACCGCTTGATGTGGAGCAATTCACAAACAGCCTCCCAGAAAAGGTTGTGAAAGTGGGCACCACGGTCAGTGATCACTTCACGTGGCAGTCCATGCAGCCGGAAAATGTGCTTGATGAACAGTTTTGCAAACCCCATGGCATCCATTGACTCATTGCAAGGGGCAAAGTGCACCATCTTAGATAGCCGGTCAACAAAGACACAGATGTTGTCATAGCCCTCATGGCTCGTGGGCAATTTGACAATCAGATCCATGCTGATGCTTTCCCACCTCCAACCAGGCACGGACAGGGGTTGTAGCAGCCCACCTGGCTTTTGGGTGGCAGCCTTGTTGTGCTGACATGCATCACAGTTAGCCACGTAGTGACGCACATCCTCTCTCATGGTGCTCCACCAAAAAGCAGCCCGTAGCCGTTGCAACGTCTTTGTGATACCTGAATGGCCGCTGTAAGCGGCATCGTGCACTTCATGCAAGATGTGCTCACGCAGAGCCAGCACGTTGGGCACCACATAGACATCAGTGTCAGCCATCTGCCACAGACCCTCATCTGTGTGCTTCATAACATCAGTTTGTGCAGGATCTTTGAACATGGGATCATCTTCATACCCAGCTCGCAGTTGGTCTGCCACGGAGATGTGATCAAAAGCTGGCTGCTCAGTATTGCAAGTCATCTTGACATCAGAGTCAGAGTCAGAGTCGGAGCTAGCACTAGCATCACCATGCGGCAGCAAATCAGCAACCTCATCATAACGAGGAGGCTCGTGTGCTCCAGGCATAGTCATCACATGATCAGCATTAGGTGGCATGGGAGACGCAGGCATTGTTGTCCCAGGATCAGCACCAGGCTGGGTGGTTGACTTAGTAGTGTGTCCAGGTGTCACACCGCGGGCCTGAGCGCGTGTGATGGCTAGGAGCCACACGGTCATTGCAAGGACAGGGTACCTGCTGAGTGGGTCTGTTACCCACACCTGGTTTGTATTTGATCTCAAAACTGAACCTGGCCATGTACTCCATCCACCTGGCCTGGCGCCGTGATAACACCTTCTGGGTTTGGAGGTAGGTTAAAGGCATATGGTCAGTCACCAACACAAAAGACACACCTTCGAGATAGCAGCGCCATACTTTGCATGCTGTCACAAGTGCCCGCAGCTCCTGCTCTCCAGTGGTGTAGTTGCTCTCTGCTGCAGAAAACTTCCTGCTCATGTATGCCACCGGTTGGTCATCTTGTAGCAACACAGCCCCCACACCCAGCAAGGACGCATCGCAACACACTTCAAATGGGCGTGTGCGGTCAGCTAGCTTAAGCATGGGCACTTGGGCAATGGCATGTTTCAATGCTTGGAATGCAGCCAAGGTCTCAGGGGTCCAAGCATGCCAGTCAAAGTCCTTGGCCTTAATGCCCACCAAGTTTGTGAGTGGCGCAGCCAGCATGCTGAACCCTAAGACAAAGCGGCGCACATAAGTGGCAGCACCCAAGAACCCTTGCAGAGCAAGCAGGGTTTTGGGTACAGGCCAGCTGTGAATGGCCTCAACCTTGGCTGGATCAACAGCAATGCCATCTTTGCCTACTATGTGGCCTAGAAGCTTCAGCATGGCCCGCAGAAAAGAGCACTTTGACAAGCGTGCAAACAGTTTGTGCATTTGCAGCCGTTGTAGCACCTGCTCTAGATGCATGAAATGCTCCTCTAACGACCGTGAAATGATGAGTATGTCATCCAAGTACACCAACACAGACTTGCCCAGCAGGTCCTAGAAGATGTTGTTCATGACGCGTTGAAAAGTGGCAGGTGCATTAGTCAGGCCGAAGCACAGTACCTTGTATTGGTAATGTCCGGTGGGGGTGCTGAAAGCGGTCTTGGGCACGTCCTCGGCTGGGATCAGTATCTGATGGTAGCCGCTCTGCAAATCCATGCTGCTGAAAAGAGTGCATCCCTGCAGCTTGTCAAACAGGTCATCAATAAGCGGCAATGGAAATCTGTCACGCACAGTGATCTTGTTTAGCGCCCTGAAATCCACACACATGCGTAGTGTGCCATCATGAGGAGTAAGGGGTGAGGAGTAAGGTGAGGAGTAAGGGGAGTCACTAGGCTCAATCCAGCCTTTGGCAATGTACTCGGGTATGCGCTTTTGCTAGCTCGGCTTGTTCAATGGGACTCAGCTTGTATGGTCGGCTGTGTGGTATGTTCTCATGCGGGAGTTGTCAACCACGCACCCCACAGGATGACCTAGCCTAAATGCCATGTACACGAGCTTAGAGCGGGGTAGCTCGTTGGGCTGTGAACCCACTGTCGCCATTACAGGTTCCAGGTACCTTATGGCCAACATCACACTTGCATGCGCCCTACAACTGTTACACTCACCCACGCCTTCCTGACCTGCCCCGCCGTGGTCCCAGCCTGGGAGTGGGTGCTGGACGTGTACGGCCGCCTAACAGGCACCCGCCCCCCCTCAGGCGACGCCATGCTGATCCTCAATGGGCGCCCCGCCCGCGGCGAGGCCCCCCCCTTCCAGCCCCCTGACAGCCTGCTGTGGCTGCGGCTGCGCGTTGCCTACCTGGGCGCGGTGTGGCGCCTCCGCAGCTCAGGAGCCGCTACAACCCTGCAACCACAGCAGGTGGCGAGGCGGGTAGTGGAGGAGGTCATCTCCACCCTTACCACGGCCGTCAAGCGTGACTGGCATCGGGTGGGGAGGGACATCCGCGTGGGCCTCTGCGGCGCTGTGCCCTCCACCTGGTTCAAGGGAAAGAACCCGGAGCTGGACGCTGCCCACTTCGACCAGCTGTGGCCCGAGGCGTCGGGGGGCTGGTTTGCCAAGCAGCCTAGGAGGGAGCGGAGGGGAGGGCAGGAGGGGGCAGGGGGGAGGGTTGGGGCAGGAGGAGTGGAGGAGGAGAGGGCAGCAGGGAGGCCTAGACAGGGCGCAAGGGGAGGGTGAGCTGTTTGTTCGCCTTTCCTTGCAGTGGCCCGCCCCCTTCCCCGCCGCGCCAGCCTGAGCTGCAGGGTTGCTTCTGACGGTTCTTTGCTTTCTATGGGTGGGGTAGGCTGGGTCCCGGGGTTTTGTGTGGGTGTCGGGGACCGGGGGCTTAGGTGGTCTTGGTTTGAGTGTGTGTGTGTGTGGTATTGACGCCTCTATTTTTCCCTATACCTCAAATATGTAATAGTTCACGATGAGGATAACTGCAATGACGAAGCTTTTCCGGGTTTGTAAACGACCGAGGCCGAAGCAGTTCCGAGTGAACGCTCGAGACCGACGCCAGGGGCCGGAGGCCCCTGGCGGAGGTCGAGAGCGTTCACGAGGAACTGCGAGGCCGAGGTCGTTTACAAACCCGGAAAAGCTGAGGCGTTGCAGTTAACTTGTATAACTTCAATTTACAAGGCCAGCATAGCAGTGCTACACAGCGGCGATGCACGCGACGAAGCCGCAGTGGTCGCTATGACCGGTGTGACTGCGCGATCTCAGAGGCAGAACTGCAGCCAGCCGACCGGGTTTCCAATTACAAGAGCGCGGATGGCCTCTTCAAGCGTCACCGCACCCCCTCCACGCGAAAGCTTCGCTGTTCCTTGCAGTTTTTGCGGCGCAGCCGCACTTTTTGCTGTAATTGACGGTTGGAACATAATTGGGTGTCGGTTGCCTTTGTTACAGCCTTCTAAAACATGGGCAAAAAACGTTTAGATCCGGGTAAATTGAAGTTATGCAACAAAATGTTTGGTGCGGTAATTGTAGGACGTTTTCCTCCTATCGATTGTCAATGTTCGGTGTTCTATGTGCTCGATGTGTCGACGTTCGGTGTGCTCTCTGATAAGAACACTTGTTGTCGTCCTGAGTTCTGTTCCAATGCTCTACAACAACACAAATGGTTTCATAGTGGCCACACAAGAGCACATAACAGACACGGCAGGCGCAGGAACTCAAATGAACGGGAACATAGCGTACTCGCAGTAGAACAACGTCCATACCCAGCGATAGAAGCCTAGGATGGCGTCGCGGCTGTACCTGCGACGTTGCATTACGAACATGTCATTGGGCGTCATCACACCCAAGGGTTGCCTTGCATCTGCTTGAGTTAGCGGCCTGCCTTGTACTTACTTGGCGGCGTCCAGGCGTGCCGTACGGTATGCTAGCAGCAACGCCAACGCCGCATGTCCACCAAACATGAGCAAGGTGTTGAAGCCTAGGTGCGGCTGCAACGCCATCCACATGGCCACGCCGTAGTTGGCAAGCAGCAGTGACACAGCTGCAAGCCATCCACACACAAAACACACATAAGTAACGGCAGTGGGTAACACCACGGCACGCTCACGTGACTCAATTCAAATAGTTGCCAATAGCTAAAGGTACTGGTGAGTTTGGGGTCAGCTGGGGTGGTAGGGTGTTGGAAGCACCACATAGCCGGCAGAGTGGCAGGGGGTGCATACAAACCCTCTCACCTCCCAATGACACTGTCTTGACGCCCATGCGCGTGGCGAAGGTCTGGATGTTGTTGGCACTGTCGCCCTCCACGTCAGGCAAGTCCTTTGTCACCGCTATGACCACCGCAAACAAGGTGACAAAGCTGGTGATGAAGCTGCAACAGCAGGAGCAATCCGTAAGGCAAGGGCAATAAAACAGTTACAGCAGCTTGTTCCTGTCAGGTATGGGTGGAGGGAAAGGAGAACGGTTGTTGCAGCGCTATGATGGTGTGCCCCCGCACGGTGTTGAAGGAATAGTGACGGAATGTCTAAGGACTCCTACGACATTGTTATGGTCCATATGAGCGCTGAGAGCAACGGGTGGGTGGGTGGCATGCCCTCTGGTGCTTGTTGACGGCTCCAAGGCTGTTGCTTAAGTGGAGGGGAAGGGTGGTCTAGCCTGTGTCAAGCTCACAAGGCAGCCCGGTGCAGTCATCACTACCTTTAGCAGTGTATCCAAGGCAAACACAGCGGGTAAGGCTTTTGAGCCAAAGGACTGCAACTGAGCAGGCAGGCCCATGCGTGCAGGGGTAGGCTTGGGCAAGTGTTGTTCTAGCGAGGGTTTAGGGCAGGCAAGGACCATCACAGTAGTGCATAGGGTAGGGCACTGTGGTCGCATCTCACGTAATGGCAGGGCTCCAGATGAAGGGCGCTCCCAAGGCCGCCCGAGTGGCATAGTACACTCCAAAGTTGAGAAGGAAACCTCGAACTGTTGCAATGATCATGAATGCTGGAATGGCAAAGCGCTTCAACCTGCGCGCACAATGTAGGACGTTGCGGTAGTTGAGAAGGCGTTAGGGAACCCTGGATGCCTAGGCAAACCCATACTGCCACCAACACTTGCAAGCAATGATGGAGTTGATTGACCCCTGTCTTCCCTATATGAGCAACCTTGCATCAGTGTTCAGTCTGTACCTGGCCTGGTGACGTGACACTGCTCCAGGCACAGAATCCAGCGTTACCTGACTGCCAACACTATTTTCAGGAGTCCTGCAATGGGTGCCCCAAGCCTCACAACCTCTTCATTGAACCCCCACTACCTTAGCAAATCGAGGCCAAATCACTTGAGTGGGTGGAAGATGCGGGTGCAGGGTGTAGGTGTAGGTGTCAGAGTGCAGAGTCCATCGGTCAGGGGCCAGGGTGCATCTCACCTGAGGGGTGGCACGCTGTACACTGTGCCCAGCAGCAGGCCGAATGAGTAGAGGCCGGTGATGAGGTTGCCAAAGTTGCGCGCCACCAAGGCCATGCCAGTGCCCGCCAGCAGAGCACACAAGAGGCTAGCCAAAGCAGGAGACAGCTCGCCTGCAAGGAGTTGAGCGACAAGAAGGACGTGGGGAGTCCATCTATGGGCAGCGAGGACAAGTGGGACACTCAAAAGAAAGGGAAAGGTCAATGGCAGCAACAGGGCGATGAAGAGTTGACCATGAAGTCAGTCCAGCCCATGTAGGGCGCTTGGGTCACAGAGGGAAGGCAGCCACGTGTGGTGGATTATGACCACCTGGTCAGGTTGGCTACGGACATTATACGGCTGGCATCAGGACGGAAGCCACATAAGTAAAGCAGAGGCCGGGGTCAGACATGGGACATCATGAGCTCAGTTGGCAGCCCTGTGTTGACAAGAGTAAGCCGACATTGACTGCCTGCATGGCCGGGGGGGCCGTGCAGGATTGCTGCTCAGGGAAGTACATCACCAGATCAACCAGTCTAAAGCAGGGTGGCCTTACCAGGGCCGCTGTCACTCCTTATCCGCTGCGCCTTGACACTGAGCAGTAGGCGCCACGGGCAGGCAGTGGCCAGTGTGCACGATGTGTGGTTTCCCCTCCCTCACACCCTGACAAGCCAGGTGGAGTTCTTGTCAACATAGGGGCAAGCCCGCACATAGGGGGGGGATAACAGGGAGCAGGGGGGTTGGGGCCAGGCCAGGTGCTTGCCTGAGGCCACGGGCAGGAAGGGCTTGTTCACCATGTCAATCTCCACGTCATACACCTGGTTGATGCCCACGATGAAGCTGCAGGGGAGCAGGGTAGGGGGCGCAAGGGTGCAGGGTCAGGTGTCATGGTATCTTGCCCCAACCTGTCCTAACCTGCTCATGCATGGCAACTGCTCAGGCCACTCTTGGCTGCCTGCAGCCTGCTACACCTGCCAGTCGACCACACCAACAAATGCGGGCATCTCGCCCTGCCCAGGCCTTCCCTACTTCCCCCCCATCTAGCTCGTTCACAGCTGGCTAGCGCAGCTGCTGCCAGCCAGGCACCGCCCCACCCAAGGTAAGCCCTGATAGCAGGTATGACCTATGTGTCTCATGGTTCAGGGCGGGGATTGAGACTGGCGCTGCTGTGCCCCACAACCCCATCAGATTGCACCAGTCGACGTCAATGTCAGTGTGGGGTACAAAGGTGGAGGGCGGGTTTGGGGCGAGATGGCATTCGGTGGGGGGAGGGGGGCCTTAGGGTCTGACAGGGTCTCACCCGTTGCCACACAGCAGCGCCAGTAGTCCCATCAGTGCCTTGGGCAACAAGCCCCAGTCGATGAGGCCCGGTGACTCCAGCAATGCCCGGGCAGTCAGGGCGCTTGTGCCCAGGATCTGCACACCACACCAGCACAAGCACACCAGCACCCTGGCCCCTGCCATCCTGCCACGTGCACCACCACACACCCCAACACACCATGGTCATGCACACGACCCCCAGCCCTGCCCGCCATTGTAGAGGATGATAATGATGGTTGCTGGCCAGTGCGGCTGCAAGCGCTCGGGCCGGCTCTGGTGTTGCTGCTGCCTCATCGTGATGCTCATGGTGCTAAACGGTGCTGCTGCTGCCATTGCTACCGTAAGCACAGGTGGTGCCCTGGCCTCACCGTGCCCCTGATCGTGTGTGGCCGCAAAAACTTCCAGAACGCCTGCTGGAAAGCCAGCACCTGCTGACCCACGCTTGCACTGTCACCCAGTCCCTGCTGCCCTGACGGCTGCGGGTCGTTGCCTGTACCCAGCCCTAAGGATGGGGAGCCAGCGGCGCAGAGGATCGCCCCCCTCTGGCCCAGGCCCTGCCAGCTGTGTCCTGCATTGTGCAGTTTTGAACCCCTTTGCCGCTGAGAGGCCGCAGGCTGGGATGAAGGACGACCTAGGGCCTGCGCTGGGGCTGACTGGCTAGCGGAGCTGCTGCTGGCTGTGCACGGGCAGCGGGGCACAAGCTGGGGAAAAGCACGAGGCGGACTCGCATGCTGCACTCGGGAACTGCGCAGCGCCCTAGGCGTGTGCGCGTTGACCTGCACCACATCGCAAAGGTTTGCGTGATTTGTCGCAGCCTGCTGCATCTCTGTGACGCAGGCAGACTGCCACAGCAAGCCTCAACCTAGGGCAAGGGATGATGGCACACGAGGGTAACGGGTGGGCAACTGGGTCAGCCACACACCGAGTTGCCATCCGGTAGTTGCCCGCTCGACGCACCAAGCTGCCGGGCAGCGGCCATGCTGCAGCTCTACGTTCTTACAATATCACAGTGAGGCAATGCAGCCCGCCAGGGGAGAAGGCTGGCGCCAGTGCGTGTTTTACGCGATGTAAGACCACATCAAAGGTGCAGGATTTGCTACAAGGAGGTTTGGCAGAGCACGCTTGCGTTGCCGCAAGCTCGTTAACACTTTTACTTTTTGTGGTGATTTGCGTTTTGAGTAAAGTAGCATGTGCTGGGTAAGGCCAGGAGCAGGTGAGTTTGGTACAGTGCTGCTGTCTGGCTGTCTGGCGTAGGACTCCATTTGAGAGTATGGTAAGTCTACCAGGCATAGTCAGGGGATGCGTTGTCACTAGCCACCAGCGAGGTACATTTAGCGTGATGCATGAGGAAGGCAGGCTGCTGGGGGTCCGCATTGTAGCATCAGTGGACGTTGTGGGCCAAACACGACCGTTGCTTGCTCCAAATCATGCTGGCCCAAGCTCACCCCATTGCCAGCAGTTCACATTTTTGTCTGCCTGCCTGTTTGTTTGTCTGAAAGTGCTACATTCATTTGGACGTTCATCCCTGCACGTTTGCCGGATAACATGGACTTGTATACCAGTGGTGCTCCAGCCTCGCATTATTAGGTTGACATTTGTTCGCCCATCCTGCTGTTTTCATACCCACACACGTAACCCATACTGCTCAGATGGTTCACTCATCACCAATAGATAAGGCCCCCAATCTGTTGAGGGTCGCTCTCTAATGACCACGCACTGCGGTTCAGGTCCAACCTCTCGCATCCAGTGGCTGCAAACTTGATGAATGCACGCCGGTCAGCAAGCGCCTCCTTTTCCTGCATACAACGAGCAGCCTTCTCCCCGTCTACACCATGGACATGACACTCAGCATGGCATGGTCTTCACATGCGATGAGAGGGTTAGGAATCCAACATGGGCTGCGAGGCTGGTGTAACAATAGGGGAGAAGAGAAGGGAGTTAGGCACGATGGGGATTCAATTCTAGCACATACCTACCTTATTACACAGCGATCCATGCAAGCATGTGATGGTACAGACCTGCCATGCACCCTCTTCACCCTGCAGGTTGAGAGGGCGCTGGCCACTCACCTCTGGGTACCACACCCCAGGCTTGGTCTGGCCTAGCAACACGGCCTGAGCAAAGCCAGCCACGCTGTAGCCCATGGACTGCCCCAGCAGCCGGTGGACAAAGATGCCGCTGGAGTTCTTGCCACTCTCAAAATCAACCTCAATCTTCATTGCCTGCAGGCAAGGCAACACCCCAGCTACCCACTGGCTCCAATACCTTCGTGTATGCAGGCTAGCTCCGCCAGCTTGTGTATCGTCCTACTCATGACCCTTCCTAGTTTTCGTTCCTGGTTCCTTGAACCTCCCGACTGCTTGTGTCCCCTCATCTTAGTTCCTGTGACCTGACGTGCAAGATGCTTGCTTTGACAAAGACAGACTCGGCAAGCTTGGGAGCACACACGCAGATGTTTCCCATTAGGCAGGGCAGGACAGCGGCAGCAGCGGTGACGCACCACGGCCTCGCCTGCCCACTTGTCCACCAAGCGCACCGCCGGCTCTGACAAGCTCGCAAAAGACTTCACAAAAGTGCGGTCGTTCCTGCCAGTGTGCAACAGGGGACACCCGTAGGGATTCAGTGCATGGTAGCAAGAGCCGTCAGGAGCCCTGTGCCATGCAAGTGCCACATGCTGGTATAGAAAGCGGTGAGCACCAGATGACATGCGGCATGTCTATGTTGGGGGAGCGGACGGGTGCAGCCATGCTGTTGTCAGGGCAGGTGCAGCTGCCTCTGTCGGCACCCCCTCAGACAAGGCCTCACTGGCGCTGCTAGCCCATGTCTACACCTCTGCATGAGAGGCAGTGGCGGGGCAGGGGGCACCACGGCGACAAAGGGGCACCACGGCGACAAGGGCACACAAGGGCTGAGGGCGTGATTGGGGGCACAAGGGCGACATTGGTAACTTGAGCAGGGCAGTGGCAAGGTGGCTCCAGGTCTACCTCCTCAGATTCAAGCAGAACAGGCAACGGCTTAGGGTGGACCTTCTAAAGCAAAGCCTCAGCATGCCTGAGGCGCCATAGAGGCTGTTGTGCCTTGTGCAACTGGTGCATGCCACCTGAACCTGCTATAGCCGGAACTAGCAAGCTGGACTCCCCTGCCCATGTAAAGCTATCCCCAAACTGCCTTCAACCTGCAACAGTGGTCCATGCACGTCAGCTCAAGCTCTCAGCCAACATGCCATCAGCCCAACCAATGCCATCCTTGTCCTTGACTGAGCGCCAGAACTCTATGCATGCAGAGCATTGGCAATGCTGACTTACTAGAGCTACTAGAATGGGCTGTCTTTTTCTGGGACAAAACAAAGAGTGCTAGAGCTACCTGACCCTGACCCAGCAGCTAAGGCGCATACTGCATTGCAATCCCTACACTTGACAGATGCCAGGGGTGTGCGCTTGTATGCAGAGCCTGGCTCTGGCAGTGCCTTGCAGGACCCTCCTATGCCATTGGTGGCACAGGGATATAGAACAGATATTGTAAGACGCACCAGGGCACCCTGCCCACTTGCATACAGCCTGCCCACTCGCATACAGCCTGCCCACTTGCATACAGCCTGCCCACTCGCATACAGCCTGCCCACTCGCATACAGCCTGCCCACCCTGCCACGCAGACAGCAGTAGCAACGACACAGACTGCATAGCCGGCACAGTATGGCAGCGGCTTCAACCGCATTGAAAGACCACCTGTGCACTCACAGGTGTGATGCTGGAATGCATGCACGGTATCATGCAGTGCTGGTGCGGAAGGCCATACCATTGGGTATGACAGCGACTCACAGCAGCTTGCGGGGCATTGCGCGGGCCATTAGCCACATTGCCCAGTTCCAGATGAAGGGGTCGGTGCCGAAGCGGGCGCTAACACCCGGCACCCCAAGGTACTTGTAGGCGCTCTCACACTCTGGCAGGTTGTACAAGTACACGCCCTTGCGTCCGATGCCTGCAAACACAGCCTATCCACCCGCCCTCTGCCAGGCAGGGAAGAAGCTGGCATGGCACAGTAACACATGCTTGCATCCCTAAGCTTTCTGACGCTGCTGGCAGGGTGGTGGTGCTGACAAAAAGCAGCCCTAATAATGCTTGCATACATCAGCTGTCTAGCGCTAGTGGTAGGGTGATTACACCAAAACTGGGCAGCCTTGACTTTACAAGTTTGACTTCTAGCCGGCCCCTTGCTTGCTGTAGACTACCGTGGCCTGGCCCACCTGGGCCAAAGTCGACCTCCCGTCTGTTGCTGATGGGCGGCAGCTCGAAGCGCTGCCCCTCCTTGTACACCACCACTGGCTCCCCTGCCAAGAGGAAGGAGGTCTGCAAGATGGTGGGCCCAGCCCCTCCGCTGCCTGCTGTGTAGTAGCTGTAGCGCAGCAGCTTTGGTTTCTCGCCTTGCCCTGCTCATGACAATGCAGCATAGCAACGACATGGTGATGTGTCTGAGTTCATGATACAGACCAAGCAAACCCAGGACAGCCATTGCTAGTCTTGTATCCGTATACCTAGATGCAAAAAAACGAGCTGTAGACTGGCACATAGCACCATGGCAGCGCAGTGACCTGTGCTTGGTAGGTGGGCTGTTCTGCTCTGTTGAGCTGCAGCTGCGGCCTTCCACCAGCAGCATGAGGCGGCACTGGCTGCCTCAGCCACCTTGGCTGCACAGCTCACAGCTTACCTGCTTCAGGCGTGCGGTACTGCCAATTCTCATCATACTCCCCTTTGGCTATGGAGATGATGTGAGCAGCCATGACATTGGAGGTGCCGGGGTAGATGCCTGCACTGATGATGGCTGGAACCCCCGCATCTGCAGCTGCTTTTCCATACAAGGCTTTGGACCTGCAGGTATGGAAGGCAGGCGGGCGGCTAATCAGGCACGCATGGCAGTCACGTTAAGGATGGCTTGAGCTAGTTTCAGGGCCGGGACCAACTAGGACGTTGGCTAGCAAGCTTTCTAGTGTCAGTTTCATAAGCAGCTTTTGCTAACGAAGGTGTGACTCACTCCTCAGAGTAATGGAGGTCATCGCAGACATCGACATATGCCACTTTGGCGTCTATGGCCTGCTCCAGAACAATGTGGTTCTTTGTCTGCTGGAATGGCCCAGCAGCATGGATGATGAGGTCTATGCCAGACATGGCGGCCTTCAGGGCAACAAAGGTGGGATTTACGAATTGGTGAGGTCTTGTAACAGTGCTGAAGTCAGCAACGGTCTTGTTGCCTCTCGTGTCAGAGAACAGCTCACCGACGCTGCTGCAGTGAGACCCCACCTTCACGGATGACGGCGAGGCAATATCGACCTGTTGAAATCTGCACTTGGCCAAATCAGGTCTGCGGCTGATTGCATCGTCGTATGATGATTTTGAACGCCCTGCTATCGTCACGTTGACATCGGGGAAAGAGCGGAGAATACAGGAGGCCGTGGAGGATCCGACGCGACCAGTCCCGCCGATGATGACCACCTTCTTCCCTGCTAGGGACATCGCGCTGTGAGGCAAAGGCGGGGCAGCAGCAGCGTATTTACTTACCACACATGGCTGCATGCGAGAAAAAGTTAGCACAAATAGCGCGATCGTGAAGTCAAGGGCCACAGCCAGTCAGGGCCTATGGCCAGAGCAGCAGGAGCAGCCATCTGGGGGGTCTGGGACAAGCTGTGGTGGCTGGTGCATGTCGGCTGGCTGGGTTAGGCAGAGCAGAGCTGGGTCAGCAGGCTTGGGTCTCACCCAGCAGTATGAAGAGCACCACACCAGCATTCCACATGTCGACACCGGCTGGAAATAGGCACCTGTTGCCATGTTGCGGCCGCCCTCTGGCCACATGCTGACTGAAAGCCCCTGGCACTCCCCTGCCCAACATGAACGCACAGACCCAATGTCATTGCAGCCGTGTACACAGAGCATGACGCGGTTAGAGCACCGGGTCGCGTGCGTTCAATTCGATTTTCTAAACAGGCGGACGAACCGCCTCGCGCGGCCACATGAGCAGCGCGTTGCCTGCTTACGGCTGAGCAGCTGGCGCCCTTATGTTCATGCCGGTTTGCTGCTCACTCGCTGCGATGTGTGACAGTCAGATTACGGTGTTACTGCGTATGCTACCTGTGCGCCCTTGCTGCACTCGTCGGGCATTGGTGGGAGCATGGATTTTGTTGGGCAGCGGCACGCTGAACAGCAACTGGTCTACACTATCCTCGTATGCGCAGCAGCGGGATTCATTATCGGCTACCTGCGCCAAGAGTTTCAGCTAATGGTACTAGTCAACGCAGCAGGTCTTGGGATGTCCGCGATCTTGGCCATCCCCAGCTGGCCCTGGTTGAAGAGACATCCTGTGAAGTGGCTACCGCCTCTAAACCCAGACTGCAGCACCAAGAAGTGAGGAGCCTTAAGGGAGCAAGCTGACTATGCAGCTCAGTAAGCCTTCGCCCCCTCCCCGAGCCTAGTGAAGGGTTGGCAAGTGTCCAGCTAGGCTTTGTGGCTTTGAGCAATTACTCATATACCTTCGTGCAGCCTGACTTGATGAGGCTGTGGATGACAACATAGTCAATTTTTCATGACATGTATGCTTGCTACACGAGCACAGGGCAGGTGGCCATGATAGCCAGCACAGACAGATACCAGCACATGATGAGCATGTAACAGACACCTGCTCCAAGTGCTGCATTGGAGTGATCGCTGGCATTGATTTCAATGGCTGTACATGAGCATGTAACAGACACCTGCTCCAAGTGCTGCATTGGAGTGATCGCTGGCATTGATTTCAATGGCTGTACATAGTGCATGCACTGCTCAGTACATCTTGCGCATGCCTTTGAGTTAACATGTGTAAATGTTCGGTCTATCCTTGTGCCCCAGAACTACCCGCCCCACTTGTAACATGCATATAGGTATGTCACGGCAAGCAGTGTGGCATCCTTGTCACCCTAGCCTCTCTACCCCACTAGGCCCTGCATTATGTCTCCGGCGCTGCCTCTGCTTGTGCGTCTGCCTTGCTTGCCGCCTCTGCCTTGCTTGCCGCCAGGCGGCCCCGTGCCTTCTCAGGCTTGCTACGCCACATGATGCGCAGGGAGGTGCCTTGTAGCCCCACATTGTCACGCAGCGCCCTCTCCATGTAGCGCTTGTAGTCATCACCGAACAGAGTGGCATCATTGACAAAGAACACGAAGGTTGGAGGCTGAATTGCAGCCTGCGTGCACGCGCCACAACAGCCATGTGCCCTGTAGCAAACCATGGCGGAGCCAGTAGCAGCCTTCAGGAGGCCTGATCCAACCCCAAACCCTGAATCATGACACAGATAGGATGAAGGTCACAGGGATAGCTGGCTGTAGCGCGAGTGGAGCAGCAGGCACAGGGCAGCAGCAGCAATGTAGTCAGCAGCAGACATAACAGAGAGGCGAAGTCATCTAAGCTCAAGCACAGATCAAGCTGTAACCCTCAAGCAGCATCGTTCGAGCCTGGCAGCCCCAGCGCTAGTAGCACCGATGGATGATGGTACAACACCGTGGTAGGCAGATCCATGGCGAACATGTGGAAGGTGAGAGTGTACATGTGCAGCTCTCCAGCTGATGCAGGGTAGCCATGCTGTTATTGCATCATGCGGTGATGGCTGGATAAGGGGCGGCTTGCAGGGCTGAGTGGCACTGCGTTCACATCAGCGTCCCCAGCACCCTCTTGGGCCAGTCTGGGCAGGCAACGAAAGCCGGAGCCTGAGTGATACTGCAGAGCCGTCAAGCAGCATGTGGCTGCGGCTGGGTCAGCACAGTGTCAAGCTCTTCAAGGGGTGGCTGCCGAGTGTCCACCCGCATGGGCCCTACATGGGCAGTTGCTGCCCAGGGGGCTGCAGCAGTATGGTTTACTGCGGACCCTGGCTATCAGGCAGGGCAAGCCATCAGTGCCTGCCACACCTGGGTTGCGTAGTAGATCCTGCCCTTGCGGGAGGACTTGCGCTGTGTGGGGGGCGCCTTCCAGGCCGTAGCCTCATTCAACACCATGTTCAGGGTGGCGGTGCTAACACGCCGGCGATGCTGAGTGCCAGCATCCAGGATGGCCTGCACCACCTCTGGCATTGCCTTGCCTGCACATGGGCACATGGCGAGGGCGGCATCCACCCCATGACATGCGCCCTGATCTGCAGCCCATGTGAAATGTTTGGTCGGGGCACTGCTACCCACCTGGCTGCTGCCACCCACCTGTCACCTGCCCACCCGCCCACCTGCCTGCTGCCACCCCTCCAACCCCCAGCTACAAGCTGCATGCTGTAGAAGAGCTGGGACCTGCTGCCATGTTCAGGACAAAGAGTGCAAAGGCAGAGCCAGCTCACCAGGAAGGACTACCCGCAGCATGTGAACATTGAGCAAGATGCTGGCGTGGTCAAATCGCCCAGCCCCTCTCCACCCTGCCTTGTGATGCGCGACCATAAGACCCCTGGCATGGGATGATGAGCGCAGGCATCCCTAGGAGCTGGTGACCCCTTCCCTGCTCTGCCCCAACCCAGTGCCAGCAGCCCAGTCAATTGAGGAAGCTGCTGACAGTGATTGTCACGGCAGGGGCAGTCAAGGCCCGAGAGAGAAGGAGGGGCAGTGCAGCAGGGGTTGCTAGGGGGGGAAGGGGAAGGAAGGGTTACTGAGCAGCCAGGCCAGGGAAACTGATTTGCTGCCCGGCCCATCACTCCCTTCAGCCAGCATTTCTTCCAGGGCTGTTGCATGGCAGGTCCAGTGCCCTTCAGGCTGTTGCATGGCATGCCCGAGCTGAGCTTGGGCGCTGCTACTGACCTGAGCTAGCAGTGGTACACACCACTGTGGCCCAGCTGACATGACGCAGCTGGGCCCGCACATCCGCCACGTACTTCTCCTCCGTCCACAGCCGTGTGTCCACCTTGTCCCACTTGTTCACCACCACCACCACCGCCCGCCCCTCTTGGGCTGCCATCTCAGTCAGACGAAAATCCTGGGCAGAAGTGGGACTGGGAGTGGGGTCATCACCACTGCTGATACAGGCGGTTGCATAAGAGGACGTGGGGGTGGGAGCTGCAGCGGAGTTGCAGTTTGGTGCTCAGCAGCGATAGTAGGTGCCAGGGTGGCAGTTGCCTAAACTGCCTTAGCCAGATGAACTAGCACACAGGCCATCTACCCGCAAGTGCAGAGCAGTCACAGCCAATTGTTGCTGGCATTGACAGTTGGCATACCTCAACACCAGGAATTACGGCCTTGCCCTGCTATCATGAGCTGGCCTCACATGCTCTTGCTGTCAACCAGTGCGCTAGGGTGCGCAGCCACGTGGCTGGGGACTGTGGCCCCACCTGCTGGGTAATGCCTTCAGAAGCGTCTATGAGGGCCACCACCACCTCTGCCTTGCGGATGCTGCGCAGGGCACGGTCCACGGACAGCTGCTCCGGCCCATCCTTGCTGCTGGCGACCTGCGGCTTGGTGCAACACTGGCAGTGCTCAAGACCATGGCAGGCCACTGCTCGCACCAGGCATGCAGGCCACACCATGCCTGAACGTCACACCAGGCACACAGGCTACGCCAGGATCAGGCACGAGGCACGCCAAAGAACGCCTTTCACAGGGTGACAATCATGGTTCGGAGCAGGACTCAGTGCACCGTCATGGAGATGGGTCAGGTGTGCAGGCCATGGCGCTGAAGAGCAGCAGGAGGCGCAGGTGCGTCAGGGAGCAGCCAACCAGCTGCGTGACTAGGCCGTCAAGGACAGCACTGGCAGCTGGCTTCAGGTGGCGCCAGAGGGCCTCCTGTGCCTGAGCCCCGCCACACAGCTGTGCTGCAGGCTGGCTGGCAGTGTGATGGCAGTGCTGGCGCACCCTGGTTCGCTTGCGGATGCCTGCCGTGTCAATTAGCTTCAGCTTCTGGCCACTGGGTAGGGTGAAGTCGGTGTCCACCGCATCTCTTGTGGTGCCACTCATGTCACACACAATCACACGCTCCTCCCCACACATGGCGTTCAGCAGGCTGCTCTTCCCTGCAGCAGGGACCCTCACTTTGCTCGCCATGGGTTTCATGCAGCAGTCCATAGAGCCGTGCAGCACGGCATGCCCACATCACACTAGCAAAGATAATGAGTCCATGAGTGTTGTGAGTGTTGCAGCATCGCTGACAGGCAAATGCCATGTGATGATGATAGTGCTGATGTTGTTGCTGCTGCTGCGTGTAACAACAACTTCCTGTTGCCAGGGCCTATCTGAGAGTAGACAGAAGGAGTAAATGTAAGTGTCAGTGGTGCAGTTTCTAGGCCAGTTCTTCAGAAAGCAAGTGGAGCACATGCATGCGAGACGGTTTACGTAAGGGTCTGCGAGTCATTTGCAATTAGCTGGCGGAGGCTTCACCCCACCTTCAATAACATCACTACAATGCCCATGCTGGGCTTTGGCTGATCAATAAAAGTAGTGAATTGATCACATTGTACAGATGAGGGCACTCACACATGCACACATGTGTTTCACCAATCTGGCAAAACAGGCCAAACATACATTCAGTTCAATGCCCCTGTGGAAGGATATCAGCACATGCCACCAAGCAGCTACCACCAAGCAAAGGCAGCCACAATCATGGCCAAGCAGCCCTTCCCAACAATTACAACACTGTCGTTGGGCAGCCAGTGGCGTCAGTGCTGCAAATGCTGATCTGCCTCGTGCTGCAATGCATATATGACAGCATGGGTGGTGCCTTCGTTTTTTTTACACATAGGCAATAGGTCCATTTAGGGTGCCCTCTGCAAACTGCCTGACAATGGGCTCAGAGGTTGTGTCAAACTCAGCCACGGATCCCTGCCACACCACCCTGCCCTGGTGCAGGAAGATGATCCTGTCCACAGCCCTACGAATGGTGGAGTGCTGGTGGGTGACCACCACATAGCTGGAAATGCCGCGGTTGGCCTGCCCTTGCCTGCCGCCACCGCCGCTGCTACTGCTGGTTCCGCTACCACCCCCGCTGCTGTTGTGCAGGCTGCGCATCAAATCTTCCACTACTGTGGAGGCCACAGGGTCGAGGCCTGCAGTGGGCTCATCGTACATGATGACTTGCTCCGTGCCATCCCGCTGGTCTGGCACCACGGCCCGGGCCAAAGCCACCCGCTTCTTCATGCCCCCTGACAGCTCCGCTGGGTAGAGGTTCTCCACACCACGCAGCCCCACCTTAGCTAAGCTGTCAGCCACCATGGCCTGGATGGTGTTGTCGGGCAGGTTGCTGTGCTCATAGAGCAAGAACCCAACATTTTCCCCCACAGTGAGGGAGTCGAAGAGTGCTGCGTTCTGAAATACCATGCCCACGCTGAGCTTCTCCTCTTCCTGCTGGTCTGCCAACAGTCCTACTCGAGATTTGCCCATGACCAGCACCTCGCCTCTGTCTGGGGCTAGCAAGCCAGCAGCGATGCGCAGCGTGGTGGATTTCCCAGTGCCTGAGGCGCCAATGATGCCGACGGCTTCCCCGCGACGAATTGTGAAACTTGCACCCCGCAGAATGGCTTTGTCGCCGAAGGACTTGTGAACATCCCTAAACTCAATTAGCACATCGCCGGGAGAGCTGCTGCTTGAGGGTGCTGCGTCATGAGCTTCAGCGGATCGCAAGCTGCTTCCGCTCCGCTGCGGCCTAAGTCTCTCGCCTGCTAATCTAACGAGCCCCTTCCGCTCGAACAAGTGCCGCCCGTCAAATGTAACTACGGCGTTGCGTCTGCTTTGCCAAACTGAAGACGGATTAGCATGAAGCCGGCAGGGTAGCGACATTAGCTGAAACTAGCAACCAAGCACTGCGAAGGGGTTATGGCCGGGTGCGCATGGATCCAAGTTGCATGCAAGCTTACGCTAAGTGGTTTGAGTTTTGTGAGGTCCATTAGCGCTCACTCACCTACATTAGGCCGCCCGACGATCGCCACTGAGAGCGGAGTCTCTTCAGGCAGCCCTTGTGCAACATTCGGTGGGGGCAGCACCTGTGCATGGAGTGGTGCACATCACTTATGGGCAAGGATTGCAATCTACCCAACACTGCTTGGTCGTACCTCGTTGCTCCTTGGGTGTGCATCGAACACAGCCAGCCAGTGCTGTGGATACATTCAGCTGGCAGCAACCATTGTGTTCCTGCAATCTGACTTGCATGTGACACAAGCTTGCATGGGAACCTCGCCTGCATGATCGACTCCAGAAGCTCTGCAGTACCCGTTCCAGTAATGGCGCTCAAGGGAAAGGGTTCCATGCCCAGCTCCCAGAAGTCTGCTAGCATCATGTCTGCCTTTGCCACGTTGTCACACTTGTTCACAGCCAGGCGCAAGGGTTTGCCTGGGTGGTTGCTGCGTAGCCAATCCAACACATCCCTGTCGCCTGTCTGCAGCCCTGCTTTCCCATCAACCAACAGCACCACGCAGTCGGCCTCTGCCACGCCTGTGCACCAGCACAGTTCAACAATGGGCTGGTGACCAGCAGCTGCTGTCTCCCACGTCAGGGCCGGCAGGGCAGTCTGGGCAGGCAGGGCAAGCAGGATATGATCATGAAGCATAGCATGCTACATGCAGCAAATCTGAGAACTGTCTAACCAAGTCTTCCAGCATTGTAGCAGCGCTGACTGGCTTACGCCCATGTCAGCATGATGATGGCTGTCCAGCACTGCAACCCAATTGCAAACTTGTGATGTACTTTACAGGTGGTGGCAAACAGGTTGCTTGTGGGCAGGCTTTGCCTCCACCCGTTATCCTGCTATGCCTGCTGAACTCCTTCCCAGTGTCTGCTGAGACATAGCAAGCCTGCACCATGTAGGCAACCATGTGGTTCACACATGTACCTAACTGGGCATGAACCTGGTCTGACCTGCCCTGCCCAGGCATTGCCCTGGTGACACAGGGCCTGCATGTGCTGGGTGCGACGCTGACCTATCTGCACGACCAGGCGCCTTGTTTCCAAGCTGCGTAGTCTTTGCATGGGCAATGAACAAGAGCTGGCAGATGGCTTGCCACAGCAGGATTGTTAGCGGATCTAACCCTAACATGTTGTGAAGCCGTGATTGCTGCAGTCTTGGCTGAGGTGATCCCAGGAGGCAGGTAACAACCCACCAGCAGCAGCCTGGCGCTCAATAGCAGCAGGTAGCCCCTGCGCGTTCACAGAGCGCTGTACAGAGTTGCGCACGTCCACAGGCAGGTGTGAGGCGTCGCTCGTGAGGCCACCTGGGGATCAGCAGGGGTAAGCTATTACCACCATCATGATCATCATCATTACGCCGGACATACAATCCCATTTAGCAGGTTTGCTTGCCACCAGCACAAAAGCAACCAGGTGTCCTGTGGGTGATCAGCCAATGGCCAGGCTTGCTTTATGCAGGTAGGCCTAGGAGTAAGTCGTGGAGGCTGGATAGATTCCTGACTTGGCAACCAGGTTGGACAGACCTTGCAGTCCAGCAGACATTGCCATCTGGCATGGCATGGCAGGCACACGGGCCGTGCAACGGACCCAGCCCCATCCACCCCTGCTAAGCACCATGCCAGCTGTGCTGCGTTCCTACCTCATCCAGCTTGACACAGCTTACCTGTGTCTATGACAACGAACTCAGTGTTGCCCCACATGGCTCGTGTATACAGCCGGTCACGTGTGACTCCGGGCTCATCAAACACCACGGCCACACTGGCACCTGCCAACCGGTTAAACAGTGCACTCTTTCCTACATTGGGTCTCCCCACTATAGCGATCTGCAAGCCCACAGAGAGCACAGGGCACTGCTAGTGAGAAAGCTGCCTACTACACATTGTGTAAATCTATCGGCACATGTGGCCTACATGAACTTCAAGGGTAGCCCTGAACAAGCTAGTCCATGATGCTGACTGGTACAGGCATTGAGGCAGTGACAGCTGACCTTGGGCAAGCATTCATTTGGAATCTGGGATGTGTTTCCTCGTTGTACAGAGGCAAATCCAAGTGCAACCCCTGGCTTCTTTTCTGCTGTTGACTTGCTACTTTGCTGCTCTGTTTGCACTGCTGCTGCTTCCTCTGGAGAGACTCCAAAAGGGAGTAGTCCGTCATCAATTGCCTCTGCAAACATAATCAATTTTTTTGGCGGCGCGCGGCAATAAAACGCGCACATGGGTTTCAGCACAGCTCACCATTGTCGTCCGCAGTTTGCCCAGCGAGTGCAACAAGCTGCGAAGCGATGCGAGCGAACTTGCACTCTACATCCGATGATGCGCTGCCTAGCTCAGAACGAGAATCAACCACGGCACACAAAACTGTTGGACGAGTCGGTGCACTGGCGAGGCAGCGTCCACGTGCTAGCCCGGTCACTGGTGGGGGTAGCAGCACACTCTGCATTTGCCCGAAAAAAAAAATGTTTGCACGTGCTGACGGCAAGAGATGTGGAGTTAAGCAGCGTGTGGCGTGATTTGGCCGCGTGTAATGCACAGTCAACCACTAAATACGTTACGCGCTTTCTTGAATGCATGCGGCACACTTTCTTCAAATCCTGAGCAAGGTGCCATTGGTGCCACTGGTGCCGAAGCACTGCCTGCACGACTGCCCAACCACTGCTTTGCTGCAGCCATCCCCACAACAAGGATGGCTCCTGGAATTAGAGCGCGACTGGTTAAAGATGGTTTAACATTCCGGGTCACGCTCTACCTGGGATAAGGGGAACCTTGACAATGCTAAGCAGCGGCACAAGGACACCTGGTGCTTTCTGCGTGTCCTACGTCTACGCCGAGACATGTCCCCTGTCGAACAGGTGTGTTTCCTTTACATCAAAAGACTCTTTTGAAAAGAGTGTTTACAAGTATACTTTACAGGGGGAAGGGGGGGGAGCGAGGAGTTGGACATGGTGTTAGGCATAGGTTGGACACCCGTGAAAAAGATCGCACTTAGGCCCTAAGTTAGGGCACGCCCATAGAATTCTAGGTGGCTAGGATTCCTTGAAAAACCTGGAATTCTAAGCAAGAGGGACCTAGTAAAAGTGGCTCAAAAATCTTAAAATTCTAGGCTAGAAAACTTAGACTTCTACTAGAAGTTCTATGTTGGCGGTCGCTTCCTACTAGCACTATAACTGTGACCTAAGGGTTCTTCTATTTTCAGGTGGACGGCTTCCATTTGTCATTGTGATGCAAACGCACCACTTTATTAATTCAATGCAAAGTTATTAATGCGTCAAGCAGTACTGTGTTTAACTACCGACTTCTTATGATAATCAAAGACTCAGAAAAACCGGAAAACTATTAAACTGCTGTTTTTGAGTCAATAGTACTGTATTTTCTGTACCTCCTCAGCCCAATTGTTTCCCTGTTTTAAATTTCCACCACCATTCCTACATCCCCGAGAGAGTGCTATGTACCAAGTTTCATGTTATAACAATCAACTTGGCTTGCGATCTTTTCCACGTGTGTTATGTTCCCGTGCACATGGCATGGCACTATTGCCTGACCTCTGTGATAGGGCCATAGTCTGGAATTGGCACAATTGGAGCTCACTTGTTGTGAGCTGATGGCAGCTCATAGGAGGCACATACTACTGTGCCACAACAGCGTGCTACTGCTGCTGCTGCTGCTCGGCCTTAGGTGGCCGGTTTTGAAGCCACTTGTAGCCCAGCTCAAGGTACTCCATGCCCTTGGCTGGCAGCTTGGCCTGGCGGGGGCCACTAGCACAGCTCCAGCAGGCGCCACCTGTGCTTTTTCGGTTTTTCGGTTTTTCTTCCCCAATGTGCTACATGTTCAATGCCTTGCCTTTGCCCCTGGTGGGCTGGGTGTCCACAACTGATTGCTCAGCCTTGGTGCACTTGCTGCGCTTGGCTGGCGGGGTAGTGCTGGGCCCAGGCTCTGAGGCTCCTTGCTGTGTGGCTCCCTGGCTGCTGCATGGGGCGTGTGGCAGGATGTGGGGGCCCGCTACCAGGCACCACATCAGGCCCCGCACTGGCTGGTCACGCTGCTGGCTCGGGGTTGGGTGCAGCAGCTGGTGGTCCAGCTGCCCTTCTGGGGGCTATGGGCTGCTGGCCTGCAGGCCTGGTGGCACTGAGTTTGTCCAGCTCCTCCTCACAGGGCTGCTGGCCATTCACTGCTGAGCTGACCAGGCTGGCGCGGTGCTTATCCAATAGCACCACCCTGCCCCACCGCTCGTCTGTGCCCCTCGGCCTGCACACCACCTTGCAGCAGGCTCACAGCACCACATCAGCACCCCAGCCTCCTCTGGTGTCCAGGCTACCACACAACAACAACACAGTGGCATGGCATTGGAAGAGCGTGCAGAGATGAAATAAACTGGGCCAAACAGTGTCGCGCAACCGTTTTCCGATCCGACTGCTGCTGCCGACGCGTATGCTCGTATAGAGCAGCTTAAGCGACGTGGGCGGTCGCAGCGATGACTGCATGCTCCGCGCCGGCTCAAATTTGTATCATTACCTTTGAAGCTTTGCTGTGCATGGCATACTGAGTGTACAATTATTCTGGATGGGTGAAAGGTAGCTGGCCGGGTTGGCTACATTCTGATTCATCCAGCATAATATTTGGCGCAGTGAGTGCAGAGTTATAGCCGTCCTACTACCAGGGGTCGGTTTCCTGTCATTTTCTGACAGTTGGGGGCGCCTGACAAACACATGCCTTTTATTCAGGCAATAGATTAGATAGTCCCCGATGTTGACGGATGAAATCTTGCTGATGGGTAAGTATGTTGGGGTCAGTGAGCCCCGGACAAGCCTTCCACACAGCCTCGACACACCTCCCCTGTGGGCTCGGCGGACTGTGGCCTTTCCGGTACGTGAGCCGCCTGCATGTATTCTCCTTTGCCTGCATGCTAAGCAAACCTCCATCCTGGATGGTGCTGCCGTCCTGTGCTACATCATCACCCTCCTGCCCTCATGTCCTGATCTATGCCGATAACTCCTGCATGAACCTCATGTCTACACTCTAAGAAATGAAAGGAATGCTATCTTCTCCATGGACCATTATGTTTGTAAACCCTCACACGCCCCCACACACTGCATGGTTGACACCCGGGTCTCGCACCCCTGGCTGCATTTCACAACCTTGACCACAACAAGCTTTCTGCACAGTAGCCAACAGTGAGCAGCTCAAGGGTGGGGCCTGCCATTTTGGGGACTTGACCAGACTGGGCTGGGCAGGTTGTGAGCTGTGTCACGCCTGCTCCTGCTGATGCTGGCTGCGACACGCAATGCACAAGCCATGGGGTGCCAGGCAGCATCACCATCCTCACCCTCCTGGCTGGAACCAGCTTGACCCAGCTTGACCCAGCCCTCCCATACTACGGCACAAGGTCGCCGTCTGCGCAGCTCCTGCTACCTTTGCACGGCACAGAACTGGGGCAGCAGCTTGACCACCTGCCCATCCAGCTGGTATGCCGGTGGCTGCCTGTGACAGTCCCGCCCTCCGCCAGGCATGCCCTGCACAGAGCAGCGGCCAACCTGGCAGGCTGGCATGTGCGTGGCCATGCATGCATGGACAGACACATGGTGGGCTGGCCCGTGTGCATGTGGTAGTTGTTGCTGTCAGGTCACGCGCCCATGCGCATGTGTGGAGGCAAAGTATGGTTTGCTTGGCACGGGAGCTGCCAAGGGCACCCCATGCGTCATCACCACCACCACCACCACCACCACCACCACACAATCACTCCAATGCTCCAGAGATGCTGGCAGCGGTGCAGCTAGCAGAGGGCAAGCCAGCCCCCTGTTGAAAATCCTCCCTCACATCCGTGTGCAGTGCTGTGTTGTTGTTCTTGTTGGTGGTGGTCGAGGCTTCAATCGCCAAGCTGGCAGCCTGGCATGGCTGCTGGGCATCAAAACTTCAACTGTTTGCATGGCTGCATTAACAAAATGAAAAATTGGCACACCTTGCCATAGTGGTATGAGCTGCATGCTTGTTGAGAGGAGTGGCATTTGCACTTGAGGCTTTCATTGCTCATTCATCAGCGCCTCCGCACAACATGATGGCACCGCTGGGCAGGCAGTGGTAGGCAGCAATGTCTCTGTCTCTCTCTCTGTCTCTCTCTCTATATATGCTACCAATACATGTAGCATTCACTATGACATGCCCTCACTAGCTGGCACTTTGATGTGATCGCTTCGCTGGACAGCGTCCTTTGCTTCACATGATTTGTGCTGACGTTTGTGTGAAAGTTGATGGCATTTTGACCTGAGCCATGTGTCCAGGCGGGGTCCAGCTGTTAGTTTAGAGGGTATGAACCTGGGCCATGGTCATTGAGCTGAAAGTCATGCATCTGGGCGAAAGAACCCAAACAAAACTGGTAGGCAGGCCAAGCAGGGCAGGCTGTTCAGCTCGAGTACAGCCCCAGCCCTCACCACATACCTCTAGGGGTGTGTCCACCTCCCCCTTCTGCTCCGGCATGTGTCTATAGTTCCGCAAGCCCTCCTGCTGCTGCTGCTGCTGCTGCTGCCTGTCCTCCTGCTGCCGTTGGAGTTGCTGCGGCATGCGCAACTGCTGCATTGGCACCTGGTCAGGTTGTGAGCTGGAGCGGTGCTGGACCTGGTTGCACTGCTGCAGGTCGAGGTGAAGAGCCTGACGAGAGCAGGGCCACTGCTGAGGCCCTTGCGCAGCCCTGTGTGGCGCCTGGTGTCGAGGCAGCCCCGTGAAAGCCTGGTGACTGTGCGGTGTGAGGCCCACCTGCAGACTGCTGCTGCCGCCTAATCCTGGGTCACAGTCGAGCACTAGGGAGCGCTGAGCCCACCGCTGCTGCTCCTGCTGCCTGCCCGCCTGCTCCTCCTCCTCCTCCTCCTGCTGCCTGCTGCTGCAAGGTTGCACAGGACTGCTCCGGCCCTGCTGGTCTGCCTGGCGAAGCTGTCTGGAAGCTGCCTGAGGGCCTGCCAAGCGCGCCCGCAGCTGCAGCTGCAGCACCGGCAGGGCGGCCAGCTCCCAGCACACAGTGCCAGCAGGGCCCAGGGGAGTGGAGCTCCGCGCCCCTGCCACGCCCCCGTCCTCCATGCGTGTGTGATACTCAGAGTCGGAGGAGTGAGGGTCCAGGGCAGTGGGGGCCAGGTGCCAGGGCCGGGTGCCTGGACCCGGCTCTGACGCGGCTGTCAAGTGCAGGGCAGGGAGCAGGCTGCGGCCACAGCCTGTGTCCAGCACACTCAGCCCAGGGCCCTGCAGCCCGGAGCAGCTGTCCAGGTGCTGGCTGGGAGGGTGGGTGGCGTGGGCTGTGAGCTGTGCGCCAGCATGTGGCTGCATGACACATGGAGGGACAGGGGCTGGCATGGCAACAGTCCGTCTCCGGCGCTGCTCTCCTCTCTTGCTGCTGCGGCCAGTGTGGCTGGTACAGTAGGCTTCACCAGGCTCCCCGCTCGCCATGCACCCACCGAGCACGCCGGCAGGGAAGGCCAGGGGTGGGAGGACGTGTAGGAGGCCCGGCATGGTGAGCGTGAGGGCGGTGTAGGCGTCCGTGTCGGGCCCTGTAGGGAGGCCGGCTGCACTGGAGGCGTGCTGGCTGGCGAGGGGGCTGTCTGGGCTTGGGCCTGGGGCTGCCAGGTTGCCTGCACTGCTGCTGCGTCTCCCTCGCCGCCTTAGTGTGCTCTGGGCAGGGGCTGAGAGCGGCAGGTGCAAGCTGGCATCCATGCAGGCTGCGTTGGCTTGGCCCGGAGCTGAGAAGCAGGCCAGGTCAGCTGAGTAAGCATCACAGCTGAGTGTGATGGGGGTGTGATCTGGAGCCTTGTCACGGGCAGAGCGCAGATGGTTGGCCTGCCTGCGGCTGGCCAACAGTGCCTGCGCCAGGCAACAGCATAGGCAGCAGTGCTTCGTGTACACCAGTCAGTGCTTGGTGTACACCAGTCAGTGCTTGGTGTACACCAGTCAGTGTGGTGTAGTGCTGGCGATGCTGCGCACCCTCTAGCCACAGTGCTGTCCCTGAGGCCAAGCTGGCCATGCTGGCGGTGCCACCCCTCTCACTCCATGGCCCTTGCAATGCCATCCTGTCTGCAGTCTCACGGCTCACGCCTCCACACCCTGCCGCCTGGATCACGGCCATTATGAAGCCACCATGGTGTCACACTTTTCCACCAGGGCTGTCACTCACTTCATGAGTGTCTTGAGGCAGTAGATCAAAGCGAACCACGTCCACCAGCTCCGCCTCATCTCTAGGGATGGTTACAGCGCCTCTGTACCTGAAGTTGGTCTTTGCCATGTCGCCCTTCTGCAGCATGGCAGCGGCATCATAGGCTTGGCCGGCCTCTTCTGCCGTGGAGAAGGAGCCCAGCCATCTGCGCTTGGACCCATCCCGGATCTCAGCTGCATACACGCCCCACTTGCGCTGACGTACTCCGATGTATCCTGTCTGATTCCGGCTGCCTCCTCTGCCACCAGCCTCCCTGCATGCAAGCCCAACTGCAGTTGAAATCATTCATGGTGCATGCCATGATCTGCTTCGGTGCTTATGCATGCCTATTCTAGTCATGGCGGCTGTGCTGGCAGCTACGCACCGATGCCCCACGGATTCGCATTCAGCCCCATCAAATCGTCCTTCTTGGGTGTGCCGGGTACGCTTGCTGGATCGCTTGTGCAGTGCCTTGCATTGGGCAGGGTTGAGGGAGTGACCAGCCTCACTGTTGCTGGACTGCAGGCAGCCCATCAGAGTGTGTTGCATCACTGCAACACTACCTTCTCACCCCCGATCCTTAGTAACCCTAGGCGATCCGCCCTGGCTGCCGCATTGATTGCATTAAATGCATCCGCCTGTACCTGGAACTCTTCGTCGCTACCCTGCACTGACGCCGCCCGCGAGCGTCGCGCTCTGGTTGTCCCTGAGAGTACAGGCTGCAGGTCACAAGGCAAAGTCAGGTGTTACGTGCTGCAGACTCGCATGAATCGCTGTGCTGAACAACGTGAAGGCTGCTGCTAAGCCAGGCGACGGTCGCTAACGCCGCTGCAGCGCAAGATATGGCTGGTGACCTAGTATCTTGGTAAGAACAACCATCGGTGCAAAGCCCCGGGTCTCGTGACTCGACTATGCACAAACTGGGGTATTTTGAATTCAGGTCGGATGCCCACGAGTTTTCTGCTGGGTTTTCTGAGCTACGCTGCTGCCCGTGCACTGATCCGGCTTGCATAGTCATGGCTCCGACTACGTTTAGACATGCTAGGCCTGACGAGGCACGCGGCAAAAGAGGTGGGCGGTGGGTGGGCGGTGGGCTCTGCAGAAGAGCGCTTACCACTGAACCGAGCGAGCACAAAAGAGCTGCAGCTTCCGCCATCCCACCATTGTGCTGCGATCCCGCCATTCGGAGTCTCCAGTGAAGGCTGGAGCTGCCTATGCTGCTTGGAAGCTACGGTGTTTCACAACACAGCAGACCGCACAAGCTGTGTTTCCGGCTGTTTTTGCGCCTCGCGCACGCCAGTTTTTCCAATACCAAAATGGCAGCCCGTGCTGTCCCACGAAGGGCCCGGGGTGCATCTGAAGCTTGTTCTCGCTGTGTGACGCACGGGCCCGCATGAGTGGCTCCGCAAGACGACATGGCGGGCGGAGGCTGACGGCCCTTCAGTTGCACTGTGAAAGAAAGTTTGCCTTGTAGTCAGACCCTCTTATCATTACCTTCCCTTACTTGCGCCTCAACTGAGCTAGGGCAGATCATTTTCATAACTGTGACCCTAACTGTGCAGAACTCGAGTGCAGAAGGGCGCTCTATATTTCTAGTCGCCGTGCTGATGTAGTGCAACCCGAGGACTGTCAGGTGTGGTGTGTGTGTGTGTGTTGTGTGTGTTTGGTTACAGTTAGTCGGGTGGTTGTATCAGCAGCTAGCAACTGCTTTACTGACACAAGGTGCGCCCAAGCACATCTGGATCCATGTCAGCCTATCTGTACCCTGCCTCACAAGGGCAGGTAAACATGCTATGTACAACACTGACGTTGAGAGTGCGAGTGGGAAGCATGGGTCGGGAACTGGTGGCTAAGAGGCAAACCGCATGCCCAACGTCTGCATGGCATGGGGTTGAGGTGGCATGGGGTGGGGCAGGGTTGGCATGGGGTGTGGCTGAGGACGGCTGGGAGGGGAGGGGCAGGGTTATGAGGGGTTGAGGCAGGGCAGGGCTGGGAGGTTGAGAGTCCACTACACAATACAACACTGGATGTGTCACAAATCGTGTATGACCTGGGGCATGCGGACCAGTGGTGACACCGTGTATGACCTGGGGCATGCGAAGGACGTGGTGGTACAAGGTGGGGAAGGAAGACAACAAAGAAGGTTGAAGGGTGCGTGCTTACACCGCCTGTGAGTGTTGCCGCTGCTCCACAGACATTGGAGAGGGCAGGCGTGGGTCATGATGAGGGTCTTGATGCCTCTGAGCTGCTGTAGGCCACACTGTAGGGTCAGACTCGAAGGCTGTCGATGAGTATGTAGACAGCCGCAGCGACAGCAATAGCCGCGTAACTTAGCATGCTTGACGGCTGCAGCCGGCAATCATCCCTCAGCCGACCATGCATCCTGACCGACTGTTACAGCCACCACGTGCCTAACAGCCAGGGGGGGCCCGTGCTCCCCCGTGACATGAACAACACCTGCCACGCAAGGAAGTGCAAGCTAGGCCTCACCTGTTACCTCCCCCAAGAGCTGTGGGGCACCTTCCTGGTCGCGGTGCTGGCAAGGGTGAAGGCTTGACATGGTGGGAGCAGGCCGCGCTCCAGGCGGCTGCTCCTCCCTTAATGCACGCCGGTGAATACCGGCGTAGTCTTCCTTCTTCTTCTTCTTCTTCTTTTCTTCTTCTTTCTTCTTGAAGGCTTGCACATGCCATACACCTGCACAACAGCAAACAATGTTTACCACACACATTGTAGGGCACCTCATTGACACTAGAGGCTTCACATTGACCACGGCCACGGCTACGTTGTTGTGGGGCTGGTGGAAAGGGGCTGTCGTGGCTTCTGGGTGTGTGTGTGTGGGGGAGAGGGTTGCTGCTGCCATTACCCATGCTCCAGCCCAGAGAAGTCAGGTTCCTTTCACTGACGCGACTAGTAAAGGCTGTAGCCTGTAGTTTGGACCATCTACATCTGCATGCCTGTAGGATCTGTCTTAGGACCTGTCTTCAAGGTCCCTCTGTGCCTCACTGCGTGAGTGCGGCCAAGCGCTGGGGAGCAGGCATCGTGTAACACGTCTGAAGCAGCTTATTGCTGAGTGGCACCAGTAGGTGCTAGGTGTAAGGGGGAATAGACCAGCCAAGGGGTTCCCTGATGTACACGCTCGGCCTGCAGCCTCTGCCCCTCTGCTTAGTGCTGAACTCCTCCTAATCATGGTCGGCGACCGCAGTGGCACAGGCAGCGGGGAACATGCACTAGTCAAGGGGCCCCCTGCTGTGCACGCTCAGCCGGCCGCCTGCTTCTTTTGCCGAACTCATTTGTAATCATGGCAGCACCGTCTCTAATTTTGCTGCAATATGTTGTCGCATGCACACTCGCATCTAGCAACGTACAGCTTGCTGGGACCTGCAAATGGCTTCTGAGCGGCAAAGTGTTGCGGATGCCGTCGAGGAGTATTGCTCGCAGCTCCGGCGCAGGTGATTTCGCTGCGTCCGCAAGCAGAGGCATCAGCCGATGGTACAGCCTGCTGCACACTAGCGCGCAGGCATATTGAGGGCTCGCTGCCTTGTGCCAAGCGAACTGCGGAGATAATGCGCGTGCTCATCACAATGCAACGCCATCCGGACGCCGCCGCGCTCATCGACGACGTCCGTTCAGTCGGCTATCGCATTCAGGCGGCCAAGCCCGTTGGTGCAGTCGGCCTCTAGGCTTGTTGCTGTACCGGCACCCCCCAGCCCACCCCTCAACGTAACTGCGCCCATATGCTGTAGAGCTGGCAATTGGCAACATCGTGCGGCGAGTCCTGCACCTGATACGAGAAGAGGTGTTGAATGAGGAGCTGGCGCAGGAGGCGACACGACCAGAGGTGCTGGCCGCTGACCCTTATGCACCCTGTGCACCCTGACCCTGGGACATACCTCCCTCCCTTCCATCAGCCTGCCACCGCAATGATGCGTAATACAATATACACAATATTATTAATGATATTAATGACGACAATAACAGCAGTAATACTAATAATTACAACAAGAAAACACCATGCTTACATCCTGCAACAGCCAAGTAATCAGCCGCAGCCTGCAGCCGCCTCAGCTGAGGTGTGTGCTGTGAGTGTGAGTCCCATGGGCCCATGAGCCGCCCCACCTCACCTTGGGAGCCGCTTCCCGAAGCTAACTGCCAGGCTGCCAGCCCCCCAGCCCTGGGGGTCCATCAGCTCACTCGGCTCAGAACCTCCCTCCCAGGCGTGGTCCCAGAGTGACCTGGAATGACTGGGGAAGACTAGGAGTGACTAGGAACAATAAGGAGTGACCAGGGGTGGTCAGGGGAGCAGGGGCTAATGTAGGTGAGCTGCGCTTGCAGAGCTGCGCTGAGCTGCGGTTGCTGAGCTGAGCTGAGCTGCGCTTGCTTGACCCTGCAGGGGGAGGTGGCTGTGCAGGTGGCCTCGGTCAGCCGGCTGGAGTCTTCCAAACCCCCTGGGGTAAGGGACGCAGTGAGGGGCAGCAGGGGCAGCAGCAGGGGCAGCAGGGGCAGCAGCAGGGGCAGCGGCAGGGGCAGCAGGCCTGACCTGACCTGACCTGACCTGACCTGACCTGACCTGACCTGACCTGACCTGACCTGACCTGACCTGACCTGACCTGACCTGACCTGACCTGACCTGACCTGACCTGACCTGACCTGACCTGACCTGACCTGACCTGACCTGACCTGACCTGACCTGACCTGACCTGACCTGACCTGACCTGACCTGACCTGACCTGACCTGACCTGACCTGACCTGACCTGACCTGACCTGACCTGACCTGACCTGACCTGACCAGGCTGGTCCAGGGCTATTAAACCAAGCGCTGAAGCTGGCCAGCAGTGGAGGCCTGCTGCTGCGCCCTTCACGAGCAGTGTCCCTCAGCAACCTGCTGGATGTGGGCATAGAGGACGTGGATGCCATGATGGAGCGGCAGGCCAGCGGAGTGTCACCGGCAGCAGCCAGGGGGGGTGCGGGGCCAGCCGCAGGGCTGCAGGGGCCGGGCGGAGGAGGAGCAGGCCAAGGCCCAGGCCAAGGGCATGAGGGGGAGGCTGAGTCCCAGGTATGCAGCGGGGGCAGGGGCAGTGGCAGGGCAGGGGGGCAGAGGCAGGGGCAGGGAGGGAGGCAGGGAGAGGTGCAGCAGGACCCCCCAGGAGGTGCTGGAGCAGGGGCCACTCGTGCTGCTAACCACTGCTGGCTGCTGCTGCTGCTAGCTGCTCAAGAGCAAACACCAGTTAGCCTCCATGTGGTGCTGGAGCAGGGGCCACTGCTGGCTGCTGCTGGCCACTGCTGAAGAGCACACACTAGTAAACACTGGGGTAGTAAGTAAGCAGTTACTGGTGAAAGAGCTGCCTCCCCACCTCGCCCTGGTGGCCCCCCCACCCCATTGCCCTGCTGGCCCTGGGCTGCTGTCATCAGGCCACCACAGCAAAGGGCGGTGCAGCCAAGGGCAAGAAGGCGGTGCACAACTGGAAGGCCAAGATCATTGACGCCATCAACGAGCTGCTGGAAGAGCTCGAGCACATCACCACATCCATTACTGTGCAGGCAAGGGGAGGGGGAGGGGGAGGGGGAGGGGGGAGGGGGGAGGGGGAGGGGGAGGGGGAGGGGGAGGGGCAGGGGGAGGGGGAGGGGGAGACCTGGGTTCTGCTGCTGCTGCTGCCGCTGCTGACCCTGCAGATGGTAATGGTAACAGCGCAGGTGGGTCTATGCTGCTGCTCCTGCCGTTGTGACGGTGCTGCTGCTTGGGGTAGTAATGGAGCTGGTAGTGGAGGTGGCGCTGGTGGTGAAGGTGGTGATGGTGGTGATGGTGGTGGTGATGCAGGGGGTGGAGCATCTGCACACCAACGAGGTGATCCTGACGTTGGGTATGAGCCAGACCACCTATGCCTTTCTCAGAGAAGCTGCGCGCAAGAGGGAGTTCCAGGTGCGGCTTTGCATGAAGGGCCACTGGGGCCTACCCACCCCTTGTGCTCCTTTTCTGTATCCTCATCATATCCTAATAACAGCCATCATCGTTGCATGGCATTTGCCACAATGAACCTAAAATGAGCAACCCGGCCAACTTGAAGCGCATGCCCCGCATGCAATGCTCCATGCAATGCTCAAGTCATGGTCTGTTTTAATTCAGGCTGAACCTGGAGTCAGCAATGGAGGAGGAGGGGACGGACTGGGACTGGGTCGCTCACAGCGCGCAATGTGACCTGCCTGCCCACCCGCCTGCCCACCCTACCACCCGCCTGCCTGCCCGCCCGCCCGCCTGCCTGCCTGCCCAGGTAGTAGTGGCTGAGGGAGCTCCAAGCTATGACGGTCACCTCATGGCGCGGCGCCTGGCTGATGCTGGCATGCAGACCACAGTGATCGCAGATAGCGCCGTGTTCGCCATGATGGCCAGAGCCAACAAGGTCAGCCACACGGCCCGGGCCACCCCCTGGCCCCGCCCCCCTCCCCCCCCCTTAATGCCCTGCCCCTTGCCTCACCCCCTCCCCCTGCAGCCCCCTGCCGCACCCACCCTCACTTCATACCCCAACCGCATTCAGTTAGCACCTCACCGCGTTTGCATCATCATCACCAGTCTGAGGGTGGAGGTCCGGGCAAGGGGGTAAGGGGTAGGGGGTGGGGGGCCACCTTGCCTTGTTTGCATGCTCATCACAGCCCCCTCACTTCCACCTGCCTATAGGGGCAACGGGACAGATCAGGGAAGAGCTGCCTGAACCAGCCCTGCAGGATGCAGCTGCAGTCTGCGGTGGTCAGGGCGGCCCTGTAGCGCACTACCCTTTCCTCCCAAACCCATCTTTTCTGCAATGGGTTTTCTTTTCCAAGTTAAACTTACTTACATAAATCAGCATCATTAAGTACAGGCATCCTCACACCCTCGGCTGAAAATGTAGTAAGAGGGGAAGATGTTGCTAAGATTGCTTGCTAAGATAGGTAGCCTGGCCCTGCCCTGATATCCTGGTCCAACCGTGAATTCATCTTGGACTTGCCATTGCTGGATGAGGTAGGGACGCCTAAGGTTGCTGGATGATGTAGCCCGGCCCAACTGCCACCATGATGTAGCCTGGCCCTGCCCCCACTGCCACCAGCCTCACAACACTCCACTGGCAGGCGGGTGATGCAGCCACACACCCCTGCCATCTCCCTCCCCTTCTCCCCCCACCATGACCCCCGCGTTGCCCTCTGAGCGGTGCCAGGCCCCCACCCCCTGCCTCACCCCCTGGTGGGCACTGTGGACCTCCCCCTGCCTTGATCAGCTGCCCAGCTCCGGGGGCTGCCGGGAGGGCGGCCCTGCCCAGCTGGGTCACCTGCCCAGCTCCTCATGGGTGGGGCTGGGCATCCTGGCTGGGTCTCCGTCCTACCCAGCCCGCTGTATCCAGCCCGCTGTGCCTGCCTCCAGCCCACGCTCTTACCCAGCCAGCTGCAAGCGTGTTGCCCCCCTCCGCCTCCTCCTCCACCCAGTGCCTTTCAGGCCACACCTTGTAATGACGGCTCACCTCTGCTGCCCACCTCACGCTGCACCCTCCACCTGCCCTCCTAGAGGCCGGCCCCCCGCCCCCTGGCCCCCGCGTGACCCAATGCTTGCCCCCCGCCCCCCGCCCCCTGACCTTCAGGTGCTGGTGGGCGCTCATGCAGTGCTGGCCAATGGCGGAGTCATTGCCCCCTGCGGCATCCACATGGTGGCTCTAGCGGCTCGCCAGCACTCCATCCCCTTTGTGGTGCTGGTGGGCCTGCACAAGCTCTCCCCCCTGTTCCCTCACGACCCCGACCTGTCGTTCAATGGTGGGTGGGGCCAGCCAGCAGCAGGCGGGGCGGGGGCGGGGGCAGGGGCAGGGCGGGGGCAGGGGCAGGGGCAGGGGCAGGGCAGGGGCAGGGGCAGGGGCAGGGGCAGGGGCAGGGCAGGGGCAGGGGCAGGGGCAGGGGCAGGGGCAGGGGCAGGGGCAGGGGCAGGGGCAGGGGCAGGGCAGGGGCAGGGGCAGGGGCAGGGGCAGGGGCAGGGGCAGGGGCAGGGGCAGGGGCAGGGGCAGGGGCAGGCCCCCACCCAAGTGCCATGCCGCCTGCTGGCTGCAGAGTTCCGGTCCCCTGCCGAGGTGGTCGACCTCGATGTGGTGGCTGAGGCCTTCCAGCACCACACTGCCGCCTCCCATCACCAGGGCGTTGGGGGGGACCCCTTGGCAGGTCTGGGGCGGAGGGGAAGGGTCTGAGGGGTGGGGCGGAGGGGGAGTGGCAGAATGGAGGGGCTTGGTGAAGCAAGCTGAGGGGGTGGGCAGGGGAGGAGGGGCGGAAGGGAAGGGAGTCAGCAGGTGGGGTAGAGGAGGTGAAGTGGAGGGAAAGGGGCAAGGGGAGAGGAGCAGAGGCGGAGATGCAGAGGGGGGGGATGCAGGGGGGTGACATGGGGACGGTGAGGTGGCCTGAGTTAACTGCCCTGCTGTTGGCATGTAAGTGCAGGCACTGTCCATGTGCCTAACCCGGCTTTTGACTACATTCCGCCGCACCTCATCAGCCTGTTCATCACCGACACTGGAGGCTACACCCCTTCATACGTGTACCGCTTGCTCACCGAGTACTACAGCAGGTGCGATTGTGTCAGTTGAGTCAGTTGTGGCGGTTGAGGCGTACTCGGGCTAGTCTGGTACAAATCATCGCAGCAAGCATTACGGGGGTTACAGGGAGGCTTTGCACCAATGCAGTGCGGTTGAACCCATGTTGCATGTTAGTCGCTACCGTTAGGGGTTGCAACCTGGTGTAGTTGAACGCGGCACCCAAAGTGCAACAGCGGAAGGAGGCGGGCGGTCGTGTCGGTGGTGAACTTGCCCGTTTGGTCTGCAAACTGTCGTCAGTGATTGGGTGCCCCTGCTTGCTGCCGCGCAGAGAAGACTATCTCCTCAGCAAAGAGCTTCCGTTTGCGGGACGGTGACTTGCAAGTAGACGGCGGGCAGGATTTCACATTCATGACACAAAACTTCCTTCATCAAGAGCTGCAATGGGCATCGCAGTGGCTCGCTGGCTCGCTCATGTTCGTTGCCTTGTGCTTGCACCTGAGCCGAGGCCTGCTGACCTGCACAAAGCCTGCAAAAAGAGCATGCAGTTCAATGGTTTTCTAGACATGAAGTGGAGCATGGCGCTCATTCCTTAGCCAGTGCAGTCGGCATCGCGAGCAGGACGTCCACGGTTCACGAGAGCCACGATACAGTTTGCCGTGTATTGAGTAAAAAGCGATCATGTAGGGCATGGACAGCTTCAGTTCCGCATCACAAGGCGACCTTCTTAGGCTTTTTCAGGCGCTCCATCACGGCCTCGAGGGCCTCAAGCGCTGTTGAGTCCTCTGCTTTGTCCGCCACCACCTCGAACACCTGGAACAGAGTACGAATCAACATGTAGGGGAAGTATGATGCTGTATCGTGTGTATGGGGAGATTCGTTAAACCTGGTACGTCTGTTACGCAGCTGTGCCTGTCGCGAATACGGCGCTGATGGTACCCACGTGGTTGTACACCCGTTGCTGCAGCGCCGAGTCGTACGACGGCTCGCCCAGCCGGTACCGGCGCTGCCAGGCTCGGGGCATCCGTGCCTCCGCTCTGCAAAAACGCAGAACATGGCGCGCAGACTACAGCGCGATCGGACAGCGGGGCTATCTCAGCCGCATACCAGCGGAGATGACCGGCACCAAAGGAGCCAGGTGCGGCCGTGCGACAGTGTGACTCACTTGAGGACGTATGACGCCCACCGCAGCCTCCAAATGCGGCTTGCTTCCGCGTACCGTTCCTTCACCGCGTGGAGCACTAGCGCGGTCAGCAGGTTCGTGAGTAGGAGGAGGCAAGTGACGAGGTACAGCACGAACAGGGCGGACGCCACTGCGCGCTTTGCCTGGAAGGGTGAGGCGGAGTAGGTGGCGTACTCAGCCTCGCCGTACAAGAACCTGGGGTCAGGGGAGGCAGCGGCAGGGAGGTGGTAGGGAGTGGTGGGGGGTGTACGAGGGGATTGGTTCAGATTAGCTCATTACTGGACTGCGCATGGCTGAATTTGGGGTGGGGTGGGGGTGGGGTGGGGTGGGGTGGGGTGGAGTGGGGTGGGGTGAGGACCCCGCACTTCACCCTCAACACACACCTGACCCGCCCTCCACTCGGCCCCACTGGCCCCACAGTGGCCTGAGTCCTGCCCTCCCCCTGTGCTGGTCACACCGGGCAACCAGGGCGTGGACGTGTACGCCCTCCCCCTCCCCCCGCCCTGCTAGGCCCGCACCTGAGCAGCTCCATGAAGCCCAGCCCAATGTTTGCAAAGGGCCGGGGTTGGGGGAAGGCGTCCACGTCCACGCCCTGGTTGCCCGGTGTGCCCAGCACCGCAGTGGTGCCGTTGAGCAGTGTGTAGAAGGCCATGGCGTAGCCCAGGTGCAGCACCAGGTACAGGGCGCAGAACTTGAGCAGCACCCACATGCACAGCTCCAGCACAACCGCCAGCTGGCCAGCAGCCTGCAGCAGCACATGGGGGGAGGGGGAAGGGGGAAGATGGGGGGGAGGGTATGGGTGAGGGGGGGTGGCACAATGGGTAGGGGCTCAGCCTACAGTCCCAGGGGGAAGGGGAGGGAGAGGGGAGGGAGGAGGGTGATTGATGGGCTGAGTTATTAAGGGGGAGATAAGAAGGCCTGGACCTGGAGGGGGTGGTGTCTGACCCAAACCCGCCTCTGCTGCTGCCTCTACCCGCTGCCCCCTGCCCCTGCCCCTGCCCCCCTGCTCCTCCCCCTGCTCACCTCCACACCCCGGGCATAGAACAGCAGGCTGGTCCAGCCCGCCAGCAGCATCAGCGCCACCACGATGTCGTCAAACTGCTGCACTGAGGCAGAGGAGGGGCCAGGACCCCCCCAGCCCGCCATACGCAGCGGCCCCTGCAGGGGGGACCAGGCGGGGGGCACTCAGGCGCTACCACTGCTGCTGCTGCTCACCCTGGACCCCTCCAGACATAGGCGCCTGGCGCCAGCGTCAACATCCTCTGACTCTATGACATCCCCCTCCAGTGAGGGGTCAGGGGTCAGGGGTGAGGGGTGAGGAGATCAGCACCCCCACCCCACCCCACCCCCAACCCGACCCGACCCGACCCGACCCCTCCCCACCATGTGACGAAGTGGGTTATGGTGAGCAGCTTGTGGCTGGCCATCAGCAGCGTGACGGGGTCAGCCAGCTTGCGGTGCAGGTACCCAGCCAGGGCATGGCGGACCGTCCTGCAGCATGAGGCCAGCACCAGGGGGGCAGTACCAGGGGGGGCAGTACCAGGGGGGGCAGCGCGGGCTAGGCAGTATGAGGCAGCACACAGCCTGGGTGGGAGTGAGGGGAGTCAGGCCTGGCTGCCTGGGTGCCAGGAGGGCCCTTGTCAACAGAGGCAGGGCTGGGGCAAGACTGGGCAAGACACTGAAACCGCTGGCGGCTGGGGGGTCTATCTGTATCGCTAGTGGTGACCACTGCCTGGTTGAAATTGCCACATTTCGCCCCCTCCCCCTCCCCCTCCCCCTTCCCCCCCCCCACTGCTGATGCAAGTCCAGTCCCCCTCACTTGACCCCTCCTCCCAAGCCCCCCCCTCCCCCGCCAACAGCCAGCCACTCGCTCCTCCCTCTCACCCCAAATGCCCCCACAGCCCCCCCACGTGCAGTGGGTGACGCTCATCCTCGTCCACCTCCTCCCCCTCCCCCTCCCAGCGCTTCAGTTCCCGCCGGCTGGCCCCCGCTGCACTGGGCAGGTCCCCCCCCCCTCCCCCCCGCAGCCGGTTGCGGAACTCCCCCTGCGCTGCTGCTGCCTGGCCTGGCCTGGTCCCCTGGCCCTGCCCCTCAGGCAGCAGGGGCACCACCTCCCCTGGCGCAGTGCTGGGCCCCCCCTGGGGTGGCCGGCTGCTGCTGCTGGACGTCCCCCCATGCCCCCCTCCAGACTTTCCTGCCTTGCCAGCATGGGCTGGGTTGAGTGGCGTAGTGGTAGTATGGTGAGGGGGCCGGCCGGGAGGTGCCAGGTTCAAACCCTGGCTGGGGCTGCGGGAGGGGGGGGAAATTACCAGAGTGCCGTGAAGATTGAGAGCCTGGGAACGCCCCCAGCAGTGAGTACGGCCCCGTGGCAGCGGCTATGGAGGCTGCTGTGTCGGGCAGAGGGGTGGGGGTGGAGGCTGCCGGGCTGGGCGCAAAGAAGCTGGGCTGGGGTTGCATCAGAGGGTTGGCAGCAGTAGCAGCAGCTGGGGTGGCTAACCCCACACTGACTATATCTGGTGTGACATTTAAAAAGGATGAGGGTTGCTGGCCGGCACTGCCAGGGTGGGTCTGGGTGTCTTGGCCTTGGGTGTTGGAGCGGCGGAGTGTGCGTACCTTGGTCAGCTTGGGGGAGGGGGAAGGCCGGGGGGAGGCGGGGGCAGGGCCATGGCCAGGCGCTGAGCTGGGGCCTGGGGCGGCCCTGGGACCCAGGGGGGAGGAGGGGGGGGGGGGCGGCAGCAGCCGGCGCAGGCCCCTGCTCAACTGCCTCAGCCACCGGGCGCGGACCTGTTGCCAGGCAGGAGGCCAGGGGGGGGGGGAGGGGGGAGGGGAAGGGGGGCGTCCCTGCTGACTGCCAAGGATGGGGGGGAAGCAGGGTGCTGGCTGGGGTTCTGGGAGGGGGTCCAGGCGGCCGGAGCCAAGGCTGGGTCAGGGGGTGGGGCGGGGAGGAGGGGGCAGGGGGCTGCGCTGGCTGCCAGGCGGTCCTGGCCTGCTGTGCAGACAGAGGCCAGGCCTGTGTCGCCCCTTGGTGGGTGCTTGTAAGCCCAGCCAGTGAGGGGGGGGAGGGGGGGGGAGGGGGGAGCAGTGAGGGAGCAGCAGGGGGGGGGGAGGGGGGGGGTGCTAGGGGGGGGAGCCCAGGCAGGGCCATGGGACAGGGGGTGGTGGGGTGGGGTGGGGGAAGGAGGGGGATGGCCGGGACGAGTAGGTTCTGCTGGGTGATGGCTAAGCCCCTCTCCCCCCAGGGGGTGGATAAAGGGGGACAGCCGAGCAGGGGGGACCGTGCACTGGGGTCAGCAAGGTGTGGGTGTGGGTGTGGGAGGGGGGAGGGCAGGGGGGGGAGGGGAGGGGGTGGGGGTGTGGGGAGCCCCTCACTGCCCTCCCCCAGTGGGGCGGAGCTGCGGGATATGAAGCGCCCGAAGAAGCCGGTCTTGCTGCGCTGAGGGAGCTCTGCCACCTCCCCTGTGGCCGGCAATGCATTGGGGGGGGCAGCTGAGCGGGAGGGGGGAGGGGGTGAGGGGTAAAGGGGGAGGGGGGTAAGGGGTAAGGGGGAGGGGGAGGGGGGAGGGGGGAGGGGTGGAGGGTACCTTATAGTGCATGTGGTGGGGTGGCTGTAAGGGTCCTGCCCTACTGCCCCTGCAGCCCCTGCCTTGCTCACCCCCACCCTGCACCCATCACCCTCCCCACCTGCCGCCATCCCAGGCACCAGCGCTGGCCCCACTACCACTGCCTCTGCCGCCACCTGCCCCCAGCCTCCCCCCCGCCCTCACCGGGTATGGGGTACAGGGGCGGGCAGTAGTGCGGGTCTGCCTTCATGAGCTGGCGCCGGGCATGGACCCCCAGCAGCCAGGAGGTGAAGTCCAGCGCCTCCAGCCCCACCAGCCCCACCACCAGCACCAGGCTCACCACCTCCAGGGCCTGAGGCGCAGAGTGGGTCGAGAGGTGGGGCTGTGATGGGTGAGGGTGAGGGTGAGGGGCCGTGCACCCACCTCCCTACTTTCCAGGTTGAAGCGTGCGGGGTGCGAGTGCAGCCAGGCCAGGACAGTCTGCAGCACCAGGATGAGGGCGGTGAGGCAGCCCTGAAGCGCGAATTGGACTGCTGCAAAGCGGCGCCACTTGGTGCTGAGCAGGGTGGTCACCAAGGGGTCCTCCACCAGCTCCTTGTGACCCTGGGGGCAGCAGGGGGGGATGGGCGGCAGGGGGGGGGTGGGAGGGCAGGGGGTACAATGCTGTGACCCTCTTACCCTCCATCACCATCACCCTCTCACCCTCTCGCCCTCTCACCCTCTCACCCTCTCACCCTCTCGCCCTCTCACTTGCCCTCACGGGGGCAGCAGGGGGGTGGGCAGCAGGGGGTGTGCAGCAGTACCCTCGCCCTTTCGCCCTCTCACCCTCCTCCCCCCTCCCCCCTCCCCCTCCCCCCAGTTGCCCCCCCTCTACCTTTACCCTTGCGCACAATGGTCTCCACAGCACTGGGCACGAAGCTGTGCGCATTCTGCACGCTGTCTATCTCATGAAGGGACAGGGAGTAGCTGGTGACGGGCCCGTAGGCCCACGCCACCTGGGCAGCAGCAGCAGCAGCAGCAGCACAGCAGGGGGGTGCACCACAGGCACAGGCAGGGCTGTGGGCAGGGCAGAGCACAGTCGCCTCCGCCAGCGGCCAGCAGCAGCTGCTGCCATCCTCCCCTGCTCTCCCTCCTTTCCCTTCCCCCTGCCCCCTCCATGTCCTCTTCACCTCCCTCCCCCCCTCACCTCCCTGCTGCTCTGCCCAGCCCTGCCCCCTCGCACCCCCTCCCCCTCGCCCCTTCCCCCCTCACCTGCCTGCTGCCCTGCCCAGCCCTGCCCCCTCGCCCCCCCTCCCCCTCGCCTCTCCCCCCCTCACCTGCCTGCTGCCCTGCCCAGCCCAGCCGCCCTACCTTGCGGCGCCGGTTGTAGATGTGCTGGAACATGCTGAGTCTGCCCAGTGAGGCGGCCATCAGCAGGGGGGTCTGGCCCCGGTTGTTGCGCACGTGTTCACTGGCCCCGCAGTACTCCACAAGGTGCTCGTACATCTCAATCTGCACCCACCACCACCACCACCACCGCCAGCAGCAGCGGCGGCAGGAGCAGCAGCAGCGGCGGCAGCAGCAGCAGGTGCAGCAGCAGCAGGTGCAGCAGCAGCAGCAGCAGCAGCAGCAGCAGCAGCAGCAGCAGCAGCAGCAGCAGCAGCAGCAGCAGCAGCAGCAGAGGGAGAGGGCAGTGGGGGCCATGGCTGCCTGCTGATGGTGAGGGGACGTAGCAGCAGCAGGACCCCCTTCCCGCTCCTCCCCTCCTCCTCCCCCTGCCCCCTCCCCTCCCTCCCTCCCCCCTCCCTCCCCCGCCATGTCCTCCCCCTCCTTGTCCTAATCCTCCCCCTCCTTGTCCTTGTCCCCCCCCTCCCCTCCCCTCCTTCCTCCCCCTCCTCCTCCCCTCCTCCTCCCCCCACCATTTGTGATGGTGAGGGTGGGCAGTTAGCCTCCTGGCGCGGCCACCGCCCTGCCCCTGCCCCTGCCCCCTGCCCCTGCCCCCTGCCGCTGCCCCTGCCCCCCTACCTGGTCGTGATAGACACACAGGTGCAGGGCGGTGTTGCCCAGCGTGTCCTTGTCCTGATTCACGCGGCAGCCGTGGCGCTTCAGGTAGCTCACGATGTCCTTCTGCCCCGTGCTGGCGGCAAAGGACAGCGGGTACTCCCCATAGTACACCACACTGCCAGGGGCGAAGAAGCCGCCATAGCAGCGGGCGCTTACATCCGCACCTGACTGGATCAAGAACTTGGCCTGGACACGCAGCAGGGGCAGCAGGGGCAGGAGGGGTGGCAGGGGTGGTCGGGGCAGCAGGGGCAGCAGGGGCAGCAGGGGTGGCAGGGATGGTCGGGGCAGTAGGGGCAGTAGGGGCGGCAGGGGCGGCAGGGGTGGCAGGGGCGGCAGGGGCGGCAGGGGTGGCAGGGGCAGCAGGGGTGGCAGGGGCGAGCAGGGGCAGCAGGGGCAGCAGGGGCATGGCAGGGATGGTCGGGGCAGTAGGGGCAGTAGGGGCGGCAGGGGCGGCAGGGGTGGCAGGGATGGTCGGGGTGGCTGGGGCAGCAGGGGCGGCAGGGGTGGCAGGGATGGTCGGGGTGGCTGGGGCAGCAGGGGCGGCAGGGGTGGCAGGGATGGTCGGGGTGGCAGGGGCAGCAGGGTCACGCGCACCATCTCAAAGTCGCGGTTCACGATGGATATGTGCAGCGCCGTCTCGCCCTCATACAGCCCCGGCACATCGCCAGGATGACGCCGCTCCTGCAACACCAGTGGGGGTGGCAGCAGGCAGCAGGCAGCGGGTGGGGAGCAGCAGGTAGTGGGGGGCAGCCTTCCGCTGCCCCTGCCCCTACTCCTGCCGCTGCCCCTGCCGCTGCCCCTGCCCCTGCCGCTGCCCCTCCCCTGCCGCTGCCCCTTACCCTGCCGCTGCCCCTACCCCTGCCGCTGCCCCTACCCCTGCCGCTGCCCCTACCCCTGCTCCTGCCGCTGCCTCTGCCGCTGCTTCTGCCGCTGCCCCTGACCCCTGCCGCTGCCCCTGCGCGCTCTGCCGCTGCCCCTACCCCTGCTCCTGCCGCTGCCCCTGCCGCTGCTCCTGCCGCTGCCCCTACCCCTGCCGCTGCCCCTGCCTCTCCCGCTGCCCCTGCCGCTGCCCCTAACCCTGCTCCTGCCGCTGCCCCTGCCGCTGCTCCTGCCGCTGCCCCTAACCCTGCCGCTGCCCCTACCTCTCCCGCTGCCCCTGCCGCTGGCCTTGCCCCTGCTCCTGCTTCTGCCCCTGTTCCTGCCCTGGGTTGGGGCTGCATGGGCTGCATGGGCACCACATACCTGGTAAGGGGTGCACACCAGCAGCTTGCCGTACAGCTTGACCAGGTACTTGGCAATGGCCAGCGTGGAGGGGGTGTTGAGCAGGAGCGCCACATGGAAGCAGTTCTCGCCCACAGGGCCTGCAGCAGCACCATGGCACACCACATCACCCTGAGCTGCAACCATGAGCAGCAGCCAAGCACACCACAATAACAGCAGGAGCAGCAGCAGCAGGAGCACAGCAGCAGAAGCAACAGCAGCAGCAGCAGCAGCAGGAGCACAAGCGTCACCTCCAGCATGTGGGTGGGTGTGGACTGTCTGGTTCTGGTGGGCTGTGGTTTAGGCCCGCCCTTAATTGGCAGGGACTGGCTGCTCTGATCTCAGGCTTGGGTTTTGTAGGGGAGGGGCTGCTGGGTTTGGACATGGTGGGGTTGCAACACGCATTGGCGCATGGAACTCCTTGTCCCCATCCCCCACTCAAAAGCACACCAGGTATTCAACACCTTTGGAGTAAACGTTGCACTGGGATGGGAACAGCTTGGTGATCATTTCCAAGTTCCCATACTTCACAGCATGCCATGCAGTGCCAGCAGAGTCCATGAGCTTGGCCTGCACCGCAACGGTGACCCAGATTTTAATGCTGATGCGAAGATATATATGCTGTGCTGCACACGTGGCGACTCAAGTACGGGTTTAAGAGTGGATTGTTGCTGGTACCTGCTGGGCCACATTGCTCTTGGAGGCTGTAAGGCCGTGGCCGCTCTGCGTCGCCATGTCTGCGCAAGCGGCACTTATGTGCTGGAGTTACAGATTTACAACGCGCATTGCAGCCGTCTTACCGCGACCACTATTGCCATCAAAAGATGTGCGAAAACCACGCCAACCGAAGATACAAATGTCACAAAGCGAGACAAAGTGCCAAACGCTCAGCGCTATATTGCTTGTGCGTGTGCTGCTTTAATTTCCGCTTCGGCCGATACAGTTGACCTGCATTGACCGGCACAATTCGATTGCCCCTCACAAAGGGGATGTGTGTGCGATAGAGTGTGCATAGGGTAGGATAGGGCTCTATCGACTCCTAGGGTTAGGGACCTAGGTTTGGGACACACTCCGGTCTCCTGTCTCCTGGGTTAGGGACCTAGGGTTAGGGACCTAGGTTTGGGACACACTCCGGTCTCCTGGAGAAGTGTAGGGGCTGAGGATAGGGATACAGGACGGCCTGGCCGGCATGGCTAAGCGCAGGAGTGCTGTGCACCCTGGCAGGAGCTCGGAGTGCTTGGACGCAGCTTGGGTCCGCTTCCACAGCAACAAAAACCAGCCCGCAGCCTGGCTGGCACTGCTGCACACCGTACAAACCTCGGGTTGCACTATAACAGCACGGCGACCGGAGATTTGGAGCGCCCTTCTGCATTCCAGCCGGCCACTGCCATTCCCGGTCCATCAGCAGGGGCAAATGCCTGATGGCTACATCCCAGCGGTGCGCCTTCTCCTCATGGCTTGCTCAGAAAGCTGATGTCTGACAGTAGCGAGGGCAAAGCCAAGGCTACCCGTCTGCCTGCCGCTATGTGCAAAGTCCTTCCTCCTAACTCAGCTCAACTACCCACCACCAAAACGCCATCTGCGCCTGCTGCTGGTGCCCCCATGACACCTGATGACAGCGTGAAAGCAGCGCCAAGACAATTGCTGCTTGAGAGCATGGACACACTCTACCGGTGCCCGCAGGCGTGGTCATCCGTGTGCCGCAGCCTTGACGTGGACATTCCGAGGGCACCTCAGGCCCCGCCTTGCCTGTCACAGGGGAGCCGGGCGCGGGGTCTGCAGCGCATGCGGGAGGTGCTGGAGCAGCTGTGTGCCCGCAACCCTGACATAGGCTACTGGCAGGTGAGGGGCGGGTGAGAGGGGCAGGTGAGGGGCGGGTGAAAGGCAGGTGAGGGGCGAAGTTCAGGCACTGCGCGCCGGCCAAGGCATACATGCAGCTGACAGCTGCCCATGCAAGCGCTTGCTTGGCCAACAGGGTAGCTTTAGGCCAGTAGCAAACTAAGCAAGCACTCAGCATTGCCTGACCGGCAGGCACCACAAGCTGTGGCAGCCTGGTCCCCTCTCAGTCTCCTGACCCTGCTTGCTGATACCAGGGCTTCACTGACTTGGCGGCACCCCTCTTGCATGTCTTCCATGACAACGCCATGGCAGCGGCGTGCTTGCATGAGCTTGTCGCTGTGCGCATGCGTTCCAGCTTCCTGGCAGCTTCTGGGCTGCAGGGTGTGCTAGACGAACTTGACCAGGTGGGAGGTGTCAAGCTCGAGGGAGCCAAGTGTTGAGGCTCCACCTTGTCATACATGCTTGTTCGTGGTCAACACTTGCCTGGTCACACATGGATGTACCGGGTCATACATGCCAGGGTCATGTATGCCAGTTGCCAGGGCTGCCATTGAGAGTGCGCACAATGTTGCAGCTGCCCTGCACCTAAGCCTGGCCCAGCCTTTACTCCAGACCTGGGATGTGTGACCCTCACTCCTGCCCCACCCTACCAGCCTCGCATCCAACTCTCTCACCGCAGGTGGCTGACCTTTTGAGGCAGGCTGACCCCCCACTATTCAAGTGGGTGCTCCTGATCTGCCCTTCTCCCTCCAGTTCCCTGCTTTCCCAGCCCTACCAACCCTGCCCCTCCCCCTGCCCCTCCCCCTGCCCCTTCCCCTGTCCCTGCCCCTCCTCCTGCCCCTGCACCCTTCATTCATTCAAGGCCTGGCCCTGGCATCTGCCTCTGGCCCATGTGGCCCGTGCTACTCCCGCTTACCCCCCAACCCCCTGCCGGCTGTCCCCCCTGGGCAGGCACCTTCAGCGCGTGGCCGCCCAGATGGGGCACCAGCCCACCCACTTTGCCTTCTCCATGACCTTCCTGTGCTTCACCCGCCACCTGCCCTGGCAGCAGCTGCTGGTGTTCTGGGAATGCACCTGGGCGCATGAGGCTGAGCTGAACCACGCCACCTGCCAGCCAGCCTCCTGGCAGGACCCAGCGTTGCAACTTGCTGCCCACCCTCACTACCCACCCTCCTTACTCAAGCAGTGCCAGCTTCCCTCACCTGCTCACATGCAGCAGCAGGAGCCGCAGCAGCGAGGGGAGCAGCAGGAGCAGGGGGGGACCCAACAGCAGCAGCAGCAGCAGCAGCTTCCAGTCGAGGCTGATCTTGCTGTATTGACAGCAGAGACGGTGCCAGCCCATAACCCAGCCCCCCGCCCCCCTGCACAGTCAGAGCCAGACGTGGGCCACCTGCTGCTCCCCCGCAGCCCCCCTGCCCCTCCCCCTCTCCCCCTGCCCCTCCCCTCTTCCCCTTCCCCCTTCCCCCACCAGGGCAACGTGGCTGATGTCCAGCAGCCCCTTCCTGATGCAGCTGCCGGAGCTGCGCCTCCCGCCAGGCAGCCATGTGAGGCAGGGCACCGCTGGCTGAGCATGCGGCCACACTGCGCTGCTGCGCTGCTGATGGCGCACCGCCAGGCGCTGCGGGGCTCATCAGGCCTAGAGCAGGTCATCCAGGTGGCCAAGGCTGGCGGCAGCAGGGCGGCTGTGCACTACTGCCTGTACAGCAGAAAACCAGCTACAGACTCGGGGCAGGGGGCAGGGATGGGGGTTGAGGGGCTTCCTGTTCCTTTAGGTTGACTTGTGGGAGCAGGCCGTGCCCCCTCCCAGCGCAAGCTCCTGCCTTGATACACAATGACGTTCGTCAGAGTCTTCTTATCTTCCTCCAACTTCTTCTTCTTGTCATTATTTTCCTAATCATTGTTATTACTATTATTGTTTATTCATTTTTCTATTTCACCCCGACTGGACCCCTGACCGTGATCAGGCCATTGTGTGACCTTGCAGCTGGCCTGCAGGACCTGAGCACCACACCCACCCCACTTCTCATGCTGCCTGCTGCCACCCTGCTCCCATCAGTGATGCTAGTGGAGGGCAAAGTCACATGGGCTGCTGCTGTGCACTTGCTGCTGCTGCCGGCACTCACTGGTACTGGCACTGGCAGGCATCGTCACTGTCAGACGCTGCCAGCCACAGGCACTGGCATATGGCTCAGGGAGATCTTCAGCTGCCCTGCAGAACCTGAGCACCACACCCACCCCACTTCTGGCACTGGCACTGGCATAGCACTCCCAGCACGCATCGACTGTTGCCGTCCCTGATGCCGCTCTCCCCACCTGGCCCACGCCTACAAGAAGGGGACGCATTCGCGGAAGGTGCCTCTGTCGTTTGCCTCTGTCTTTTGCCTCTGTTGTTTGCCTCTGTTGTTTGCCTCTGTTGTTTGCCTCTGTTGTTTGCCTCTGTTGTCTGCCTCTGGCTGCCTGCTCATAAGCTGTTGCTTGCGGCGCCGTGCAGTTCTGCAACGCCATGCCACCACCGCCATGTGGGCCTGTGGCTGTGGTGGCAGCAGCCCGCCGCTTGTTCGACCAGCAGCAGGCTCTGCATGGCAAGGGCAGACCAGCACCTGCCTGGCGCTGGGCAGCTTGCTTGGGTGGCCGAGTTTGACAGCCGCCCCTCCCACCACCTCCCGCACACACCACCTCCAGTAAAAGGTCCGTCCAGCAGCGGCGGCAGCAACGGCAGCGGCGGCAGCAGCAGCGGCAGCAGCGGCAGCAGCGGCAGCAGCGGCAGCAGCGGCAGCAGCGGCAATAGCAGCGCGGAACCTGGCTTTGACAAGCGAGGGTCTGGCTCCAGGCTGAAGGTGTGCCTTAGTCTGGTCTACTACTGGGTCAAAGGCTCTGGCTGCAGCCCTGAGGTCTGCATTGAGTCTGGCCCATGACCTATGACACGTGGTGAGGGGCAGCTGGAGCGGGGTGAGCTGGAGGGGGCTCCAGTGGGTCAGTCTCAGACTCAGTCTCAGGATCAGTCTCAGGACCAACCTGGGTCAGTCGCTGGGTCAGTCTTTGGGATGTACCTTGATGCTGGCTGATACAGATGGTGGGGGGCAGAGCGAGGTGAGCCAGGTGGGTCCAGTTGTGGCTTCATATAGGGCAGTCACACTGGCAGTTGAGTGACCCTCTGGCTGGCTGGGTCTGGCCGCGTCTAAAGGCTGCTTCAGCCCTAGGTCTGGCTGGGTGGCTTGAGTGGGTCTGTGCTGTCCCTGGGATGCCAGACTATCACGCTGGGCATAGGGGGACAGAGCGGTTGCTCTAGAGAACGATGGCAGGTTGCCGGCTGCTGGTGCTCGGCACTGCGCCTGCACCACACCGAGGGTATAGGCGGCCAATAGCCAGTTGCGGCGCCAAGCAGCTGCCAGCACAGCCACCAACCCCCTGCTGACTAATCAGCGGCTCATCATCGTCACACTGGGCCTCCTGGGCAGAAGATGGGGTGCAGGCGGTGGGGCTGGGGCCGGAGAGGGGGCTGCAGCGGCTCGGCCTCATGGAAGGCGGCAGCCCTCTTGCATGTGTCCCATGGCAACGCCATGGCAGTGGCGGCTCGACCTCCGAGGATTGCAGGAGTTGTTGCAAGATCAGTTTCTTGAGGAGGTGAGTGAGCGGCTGGCAGCAGGTGAAGGCTGGGGGAGGCGGAGCAGCTGGACAACTGCTGCCTTCATGCCACGACTCGCTGAGTGCTGACCAGATGATTATGATTATAAGTATGGTGCTGATGATGATGAGTGCTGACGAACAGGACATGCTGGGTGTCGTGCCGCAGGCTTTGGCTGGAGCATGAGGCTAGGGCGGGGTGCAAGAGTCGCTGGAAGCTAGGACAACAGCTGGTGACAGCTGGTCCCTAAGCTATGCTGGCAATGCCAAGTGGGGAGGGTTTGGTGCTCAGGTTCTGCAGGACAGCTGAAGATCTCCCTGAGCCATGATGGCAATGCCAAGTGCAAGCCCAGGCCCACCGTGGCAGCACTGCAGCGAGGCACTATTGGCACTAAGCCCATAACCCAATACGGCAGCAGTCCAGCGGGAGAGGAGAGCAGGTGGCGCTCGCTAGAGCTCTGGCGACTAGTCATGCCAGCCCACAGCCCCTAGGGTGCTTCACATTAACCACGTCAACGCCGCTGCACTATTGCTCTTAGTCACACGACCGCACTAAGACAGGACTCATGGAGCGATGGATGAGGGCATCGCACGCGATGCGTTGACGGATACGACGGGTAGACAATACAGATGAAAGGTCCCTCACGCCGGGGTGAGAGTGTGACACCTCTTCGGAAGGGCGGACAGCAGCAGTCGTGCAGTATCACAGCAGTCCAGGGCAGATCACCGCTGAGCAGCACTTCTCTCTCTTCGTCGCTGCGGCCCGCCTACGCCCACGGTCATCGCGCGCGCACTCGCTACCTTCAAAATGCTCGCCGGCCTTGCCGTCCTGATTTTGGCGCTAGGTGAGGAACCACACTGCCAGACTCGCGGCTCGTGGCCAGGCACTCGTATCGGTCCCGCATGTGTGACTGAACCCTCTTACCACTCCTGTGGCGCTGCCGCAGGCGCAACGGCCCAACAGCCGTTCAACGCACTGCGGAACATCACAGGCGCGCTTGCGCCAACAACATCGGCGCCCGCACTTACGACAACTGCTCCTGCGGTCGCTGTGGTGCCTTCTCAAATTGGCATGCTGGATCCGAGCGTCTTAGCAGCACCCGCCCCGCTTGATGTGGAGGGCCTAGCAGCGCCCGTGCCGTTGGGAGCAGTAGTCGCGCCCGTCGCCGTGCCCAAGTCAGGCGCCAAGGCTGCGGCGACACCCTCTTCCGCTGTGGTGGGTGGGAGGGGCACTCCCCGCGCTTGCTGCTATGAACGTGTAGCGGGGCTGACACAGAATTGAGGCGGCGGCCGCGCCGACCGCTAATGCAGCTCGTTGGCCGGGTTCAGTCGCAGCGAGGTAGCCTCGTGCCAGGAACGCTAGGCAGCACACCGGGCGACAGCAACCCTGCGGCCACTTGCCAGTCCAACCTGCAACTTTGCATTGCTGGGCCTGCACCCTACACAGGCAGACCACACATCAGCTGCAGCCCCTGCACGACTAAACGCTGTCATGTCCTGAACATCTGACTGACCAGCACCTGCTGCAGAGTCTCTGCAGCAGCAACAGCAGCAGCACACCATGCTGTGTCGCCAGCCTTCCCCCACTGCACAGTATTGCCTTGCACCACTGCCACTACCCTGCACTCAGCATCAGTCATGGTCATGGGTAGGCAATGTCAATGGCTGGGTAGGGCGTGCACTGTCATGGTAGAGCACCAAGACGATGGCACGCGGCTGCCCCAGCCAAGGGTGAGGCGCAGCCGACCCAGCCCCAGGCAGCAGCCACCCTGCCCCACCCAGCACTTACCCCTGGGGGGGTAAGCTGGGGCCGACACCAGGGAGGTGGGGGCCTGGGGGCCTGCAGCTACCTCACCACACCTCACCTTGCTTGACCTCTTAACCGAGCTTGTTAGGGGCCCCCCTCACTCTGCACTGCCAGCGCCACCATTGCTGCACCACCATTGCTGCACCACCATTGCTGCACCACCATTGCTGCACCACCATTGCTGCACCACCATTGCTGCAGCGCGGCTGTCAGCCCAGCGCTGGGTGTTGAGCCTGCTCGCAGCTTCTGTTTGCATCGGGGTCTAGAAACCCCTGGTCGTCATCACTGCCAGCATCACCATAGCCAGCATCACTGGCGCTGCAGCAGCAGTGTGGTTGGCCGCAGCCCAGCACCGGGGGCCACACCAGCTTCCCTCTCCCCTCCAGCTCCCACAGCTGCAGGCAGACCGCTTGACAGGGAGGGGTGCCGCTGCTGGCTGCAGGACGTGGCTGGTGAGGCACCCACCCGGGTGGACCCCTCCGCCCCACCCCTGTCAGTGCGCCTGACCACCTGCACGGACGTCCCCCCGGGCAAACGCCACACCTGCGAGGAGCAGGTGCGGGTCTGGCCAGAGGTGTGGGGGCCCTGGAGGGAGGGTGATGGCCACAGGTGTGATGGCCACAGGTGTGGGGCCCTAGAGGGGAGGAGAGGGGTGTGGGGCCCTGGAGGGGAGGAGAGTGGTGTGGGGCCCTGGAGGAGCTGTGACCCTGACCTGTGACCTTAGCCTACAGGGCCTGGCCCTGCAAGGGTACCCTTGCTGCCTGGTCAGTCAGCGCTCTGGTCACACTCTGATCTCTGTTCTTCCTCTTGCCTGTGATGTGTGCACGCGGTGCTAGGTCTCGTATGGGGGGTAGGGTGGGAGTATGGAAGGGGGAGGGGCCAGGGAGGGGAGGGGCCAGGGAGGGGGGGGGGCTGTGATAGGAAAGGGGGCTGTGGCTCCCCCAGGCCTGGACCTGCTGGCCAGGTAGGTAGCAGCAAGCCAGTGAGGGCAGCCAGGGTTAGTGAGGGCAGCCAGAGTGGAGCAGCCAGGCGGCCCATGACCCACTACCCCACGCATCTGATCCCACCACACCTGCTGCCCCACACCCCTCCCCTGCCTCCTCACCACACCCCTCCCCCTCCCCATTGCCAGCTGAGTGCTCACCCGCTGCTGCTGCTGCTGTGCGCCCCTGCTGGCCCTTACAGAAAGCGTTTGGCAAGTGCACCAGCGAGTATGTCCTGCGCTACGCCTACTGCGCACGCACCTGCGGCCTGCCGCCCTGCGCCAAGGAGTTGGCTGCTGCGGGCAACTCAACCGCCGCAACCACCACAATTGCCACCCCAGCGGCCCCCAAGACCATTGGTGTAGCAATTGCCGCCCCTGTCCAGCCAGCGGCCACCAGTACCCCCGCCTGCCCCTAAGCAAGCGCCCACAGAGGCAGCTGCTGTGGGTGTTTTCCCTGGGGGGGTGGCGGCAGCCAATACACCCCGGGCAGCCCCCCCCCCAGCAGCGGCCCCAGCCTCGCCCTCGCCCTCCCCTTCTCCCTCCCCTTCTCCCTCCCCTTCTCCCTCCCCCTCTCCCTCCCCTTCTCCCTCCCCCTCCCCCTCTCCCTCTCGCTCTCCCTCTCCCTCCGCCCCCACCTACCCCCCTTCTTCCCCCTCGCCCTCCCCGTCCCCCTCAGCCTGCACCGACAACGCCCCCGATGCCAGCTACACTTGTGCTGAGCAAGCCAAGTTTGGCAAGTGCTCAGCAGATTTCATGGTCAAGGTGTGTGGGCAGGCGGGATACCTAGCATAGGCAGTGGCCTGTAGTGCACACCAACGTTCACAGCACTGGGCATGGCCTTGGGCCCTGTTTGGGGCTCCAGGGGTATTTGCTGCTTTGCTGCTGCGAGCCTGATGTGCCGGCTGGCCTCGTGTGTGCTTAGGAGCAGGGTGCAGGGGCAGGGGCAGGGACTCCTCTAGCCCACCCTCCTACCCTCCTCCAGCCTACCCTCCTGCCTCCCACCCTGCTCCCACCAACCCTCCTGCTCCTCCCACCTTCACTGGTGACCAGTCGGCCTGCCCAACCCGTACCACTCTCACCCGCCCTTGCCCATGCCCGCACCCCTGCTTGCAGGGGAACTACTGTGCCAAGTCATGTGGCCGCGCCCCCTGCCCCGCCCTGCCCCCTGCTGGCAATGCGTAGACAGGACTGCACAGTCGACCACCTAAGTTTGGACACTGCGGCCTCAGGGTCCGTCAAAACGTTGCTGTAGCACTCTATTCGTTTCTCTATCGTGTTGGCATTGTGGGATGTGGGCGTAGGATGTGGGCGTAGGATAGTAGGGGTTGGCTGTAGGGTCGCGTCTTCGCCACATGCTATAGCAGCTCAGATTAAATCTTCGTAATCGTTCATGCCCGAATTCATCGCACGAGGTGTGAACACAAACTATAAGTCACACTCTTGTCGCCTTGACTGCTCTGGCAGTTTGATGTCAACAAGGCAATGTCAGCGGCGATGTTAACCAACGAGAGCTGAAACGACAACGCTGCCGCCACGCATGTCGGCTCGGCACTCTACATCGCTACGTGTGCTCAGGGGAGGGACAAGGGTGACGAGGCAGAGGCAGGGAGTGAAGGAAAAGAGAAGGAAGATGTTGCCTGTTTAGACCACGGCCCTTCCTGTTTAGCCAACGCCTCACTAAGCAAGACCTCATGAGCAGTGTACTCTAGAGCGGGGAGGAAGCAGAGGCCAGTTGCACTGCAGGTTGCTGATTGCTGCTGCCAGAGGAAAGGAAGACAGGCGCCCGCTACATAGACCAGGATGGACCCATGTGTAAGCCCAGCTCAATCCCCTGGCTTTCCTCCCCCCCCCCTCACCCTCCCCTGGCTGCAGGAACGAGATCAAACCCAGTCCACCCCACTTCCCAGCCCCTTCGCCCCCTAGGCAATGACAGGCTGGTACATCAACAAGCAACTGCAACGGTAAGATTTGGCAACGGCGTGAATGGCAGGAGTGACCTGGTCACGGAAAGTGTGACAAAGACCTGACACGCTGTCACTGAGTGTCTCAGTGGCATCATAGGAAGCTGTCATAAGAAAGTGAGCGCCGTGAGGCTCAAGGGTAACCCTCGGGACAAGTACAGCAGCATCAATGGACATGGGAATGAGACAGGCCGTAAGGCATGAGCATCACTGACAGCGGAACGAGCCCCAGCCCAGCCCCACAGAAGCTAAGCAGACACACACATCCCCACCTATATCCCCCCGCTCCCCCCCTCCCCCTCCCCCTCCCCCTGCCCCTCCTGCTCCTCACTCCAGGTCACAGCCGGCAGCTGGGGGCGGGGTGGCTGATCCAGGCTGTCGGCCAGACCCAGCGTGTGGGTCAGTGGGTCAGGCGCAGTGCTGAGACCACCCAGGTCAAGGCGCACAGCAGCGGGTACAGCCCCACCAGCACCACACCCATCACCCCTGTCACGGTGCTGCAGCAGCAGGGGGGCAGTAGTGGAAAGGGGGCAGAGGCAAGCCAGGGTCAGGGTCAGGGTCAGGGTCAGGGTCAG
>JASKMD010000024.1:1030120-1084523 GCA_030144725.1 Haematococcus lacustris | reverse complement strand
CGCCGCGGCCTGGAGGTGCTGGTGTCCATGGAGTTCTGCATCACAGCGGAGGGGGCGGACGCGCTCAGCGGGGGCCTGCAGGGCATGAGGGGCGTGGACGCAGCGCTGTACTACAGGTGGACCCCCCCCCCCCCACACACACACACACACACGCCCCTCCTCCTTGCCCCCCCTTCCCTTCTCCCCCCCCTTTTCATGGCCTGCCCCCCCGCCACCTCCCCCCCCCTCGCCTGCCCCCCTGCCCCCCGCCCCCCCCGCCCCCCCGCCCCCCTCCCCCACTCCCCCTGTCTGCAGGACGCTGCCGGACCGCAGCACCGTGCTGGCCACCGGTCACCCTGTGGTGCGGCAGCTGGTGCTGGAGGCGCTGCGGCACTGGCCACGGAGTTCAACCTGCAGGGCTTCTGCTTCGTCAACGCTGAGCACCTCACCTTGGTGGGGCTGGGAGCAGGGGGGGGGGCAGGGGGGGGGGAGGGCAGCAGGGGGAGGTCAACAACCCTGGTGGGGCTGTGAGGGGGGGGGCAGGGGGAGGGAAGCAGCGGAGGGGGAGCAGCAAGGGCATGCCCAGGGGGGCGAGGGCCCTCATAGGGTTAGCCCACCCACTGACCACAACCCACCCCACTTACCTCACCCGCCCCACCCCTCCTGCTGTCCCCTATCAGGGACCCTCCCCCAAGCCCCCCCCCACACCCCCACACCCCCCAGCCCCCACCACCCATCCCGCCCTGCCCCCCCCCCCCTTGTTTCTCACCAGGATCGCAATGGGGAGGTGCTGGACAACCCTCCCTTGGTGGAGGACATTTGCTTGGATGGCGTACTCAGGTGGGTGGAGGGCTCAGGGGCAGCTGGGTGGTGGCTGTTATGCTGCATGGGCAGGATACGTCAGAAGTGAATATCGAATCCTGAGGCCGTCGCAGCCGGCCAGGGGGCAGGGGGGCAGGTTGCCTGCTGATCCAGGCGTGCTGCCTGGCATGACGTGCTGGGGTTTGGGTTAGTGGGCCACTGGACAACGTGCTGGGACGTCAGTTTGAGGTCAGAATGGGAGCGAGGATGCTGGAGTGGGGGTGAGGTTGGGGTGTTTGAATCCCACACCTAGTGGTTACATCCTCATGTTTGACGTCTGTAGGAGCCAGGACTTCCAGCTGTGTGGGCTTCCAGCTGCTTCATGGCGACCTACTGCCTATCTGCTCTGCAAGCCCCAACCGCCCACCCCATCTCGCTACTCATCAAGTTACTTACTGACGCAAGCTGTTGGCCAACTGTCGCAGCGGCCTCAAGGTTGATCGCGGCGCCCGGCAATCCCGCGCTTCTGCCCCGGGAGGGCATACGCGGATTCCCACACTGGTCGCGATGGATGCAGGTGGGTCGCACCGGTAGGTGTGACCTGAAGCTGGTTCAAAGGAGTTTTCACACTTGAACACACTTTAACTTTGACACATTTTGACACACTCGCGTCGCCGCGGACGGGGCCGCGCCGCGCCTGATCGACTGATCGGCGGTAATGACCCCAATTCAAGCCTGGGCTAGATTGTGGGCTGAGCACGGTAGCGGCGGGTACTGTCATGGCCCTCGTGTTTTCGTTTCAACACCCTCTATCAATTCGTTTCATTCCCTCTTCCTTGCTCCCTCTCTTATCACTTCCTGGTAGGGGCTCTAGCTTGACCAGCTTCCGTCCCCCTGAGCCTGGCTTTTGGCCCCCTCCCCCCCCTCCCCCTCCCCCCCACCCCCCTCTCCCCCCCTCCCCCCCTCCCCCCCCTCCCCCCACCCCCCCCCTCCCCCTCCCCCCCCATCCCACACTCGGACGAACTGTTTGGCCCTTTGCCAGCCCTGCCACCGGGCTTGCCACCCTTTCTCTAGGGTGAACGACCGCTTCAAGGACGACCTGTGGGGGGGGTACCTGGTGCAAGGCAAGGCCGGCTGCCTTAGTGCAGTGGCCCACCCGCCTCACAGGTCAGGGGGGTGGGGGTAAGGGGGGGTGAAGGGGGGGCGGAAGGGGGAAGGCAAAAGGGGGGGCAGCAGCAGTTGCATTTGCAGCAGCAGCAGCATGAAGTGTGACAGGTTGTCATGTCAGCGGCAGCCTAGTAGCCAAGTGGCCTAGTAGCCAAGATGTAGCCAAGTGTAATATGCTCAAGTGTGACCTGGCAGCCGTGGAGTGTGACCTGGCTGGGGGGCCATGGCCGCATGGTGCAGGCAGTGCCGACCTGTTCGGCCCCCAGTGGGACGCAGTGCCCTCACTGCCTGGGGGGCTGGCGGCAGGGCGGCGGGCAGCATACGGCGTCAACAGCCTGGTTGGCTTGGGTGATCACCCGCTGCTGCAGGTAAGGGGCAAGACCTGGGGCTCGGCAGTGGGGTTAGTGGGGGTTCGGGAAGGCAAGCGCTAGGTCAGCTGCACATTGGGTGGGGGCAGCAGGTCAGGACGTCGAGGGGGAGGGGGAGGGGGAGGGGGAGGGGGAGGGGGAGGGGGAGGGGGAGGGGGAGGGGGAGGGGGAGGGGGAGGGGGAGGGGGAGGGGGAGGGGCAGGGGAGAAACTTACACCCCGGGGCGCCGAACAGTAGGTGACTGCCCTGCCTGTAAGCATCCCTGCCTGCTCGCCCCTGCCGCCATCCTTCTTGCTGCTGCTCTGGCTGCCCCCTCTGCTGGCCCCTCAGCCTGCTGCCCCCTGGCTGCTGGCCAGTTACTGAGCCACCCACCTGTCTCCTGCTGCCAGGCACTGGGTTCAGAGCAGGACCTGGAGCGCGCTGAGGTGCTAGCCCGCACCCTGCTGCTGGCCATGTTCGTCAGCAGCGGCACGCCCCTGGTCACCGCCAACACACTCAACAGAAAGGTGGAGTCAGGCAGGGGCAGGCAGCAGGCTGGTCAGGTGTGGAGCTGAGGGGGCGCTGGCTGTCCTCAGGGCTTAGCACAACGCCCACCCCGAACTGCCGCTGATGATGCTGTTGTTGCTGCTGCTTTGCGCGCTTATATAGGGCCTGTGGCGCTTCACGGCCATGATGACAGCGGTACGCAAGCAGTACATGGACCTCATCAACCCGCCGTTGACCTTCGCGCCCCTGGCCGCCGGGGCGGTGCCAAGCAAGCCCGTGCGGGAGCTACGTTGGCACGGCGCAGGGCCGGGTGTGTACAGGCTGGCCGTCTAAGTGTTTGCTCACCATCGCTGCGATTGGCTAGCAGGGTTGCTCGACTTACGGGGCAACGCAAACCCACCAACCGACCAACCGAACGACTAACTAACCAACTGGGCGACTGAATGTGTTGCGCGCAGGGGCGGAGGTTGATTGGCACAACGCTGCTCAGGGCGTGGCTCCCAGCAATCTAATCGCGTTCACATTGCGTGACAGCGGTGAGCGGGCATTGTACGTCGCGTTCAACCCGTACCCGCACCACGTCAGCGTAGCGCTTCCGGGACCAGCCGCCGCGGGGGCGTGGCGGCTGGTAGTGGACACCTCACGCTTGCCGCCGGAGGACATCGACCTTGAAGGACCATTGCTGCCGGTGGGGCAGCCGCTGTTTGACGTTGCACCCCAGGCTGGCATCCTCCTCATCTCAGCTGCTCCAGGAGCGACCAGCACTCGTACTGCACCCAGCGCGCCAGGACCACCATACGACGATGGCCCTGCGCCCTCAACGCCCAAGTCGTACAGCGGGCCAGGCGGCGCTACTGTCGTACGCTCCTCGAGCCCCAATGTCGGGACCATCGTCAGCAGCAGACCAGGGTCAGTGAGCCCCAGCCGCGGCATTTGGATGGACGGCAAAGTCATCCTGCACAAGTGATGATGTTGTGAGAAGTCGGTTAAACTATCGTTAGTTTTCTGGGCACAATACCTGTCTATTTGCGCTAGGGCTGGTGTTGGCGTACTGCTAGGACGCCTAGTGGGTAGGGCCTCATCTCGCCTGCGTCAAGCCTCTGTAGCGCGTCAACAATGCGCTTACGTGCAGGACCACTCACATCTCATGCCCAACGCAATGTACTTGGTAATGCGATGTACGTGTTATCCCTCGCCCGGAGTAAGAGATCATATGCATCAGGTCACAGCGCAGTCATGAGGCGCGACAATCAGGTGTCCCCAACAGAAAACCAACCCCTGGTAATCAAAACGACATCCCCGGATAGAGAGCTTTATAAGCGAGGGGGTGAAGCGTGTTTCATTACTTTCCGTACATTGTGCTGAGCGCACTGGCGGCTCAAATCTCAACATTCAAACTTATGCGTGTTTTGCTCATGCGGATTTTAATTGAATGAAGAAGAGAGTACTGTTGTCGGTGCTGTTGCGGGCCGCGACCGACGTGGCCCAGTACCGTAAGTAAACGGCGATCATGGCATGCCAAACAGATGCAACTGAGCAGTACGGATGCCCTGACCACTCTGCCAGGCCCCACAAGGTGTGTAGATCATAGTTATGTTACCTTCTTGGGCAGTTTGTGTCCAGTCTTTCATGCTCGCCCTGCGCTTGCGTGGCGAGCTCGTGTTCATCTCCGCTGTGGTCCCCTGCTGCTCCTCAGCTGCAGCAACACATTGAGGGGTGGGCAGCCCTAGGACAGCAGGAGGGGGGAGCAGGTCACGGACGGCACCTCCATTCTCCGTCACCTTGTTCACGCACACGAGGCCCACACAGATGCCAAGCACCGCAAGCTCCTCACTGCATTCCTCGACATCAGGCAACCGTAGCTATCATAGCTAACGCGTTGTCAAGAGGTGTGTCATCTCATCAAAACTTTTACCACCAAGAGGGTAGTGGATGACAGAGAATTATTCAGGTGGTTTGGGCGGACGGTTGGGCGCACATGAGTACATAGGTTTGGGTGCAGGGCAGCCAAACCTATTTTCGCGAACATTAAAGCGACGGCAAAGCCCCAGTTCTCGCGCGCTTGTTGTTGCTTGGGCTGTACTGTAGATGTACAGTTGACTGCCGCACAGTTGAATGCCAACGAGGCCTGCCGAGGCTGGAGATGACAGCCTGGCTGATGGCGTGCGCCGCGATGTCATCGCCGCATCCGGCGGTCAACTCTCAGCGTCCACACTGGCGTGCTACGCCACCCAATACAAGAAGATCAGGGCCCTGTGCGCCAAGTACCCGGAGGGTATGTGGGACCTGGAGAACCTCGACGCACTTGCTGCTACAGGCATTCTGAATCAAATGCGGAAGGACTACGAATCATCGCCCGCTGACGGAATGGTAAGCTCCCAACCCATTCTGCAGCTGCTCATGCACTGCAGCACACCTGCAGCCTGCCGCTCCTCATGCACTGTACCACACCTACAGCCTGCTGCTGCTCATGCACTGCACTACACCTGCAGCCTGCTGCTGCTCATGCACTGTACCACACCTACAGCCTGCTGTTGTTGCTCATGCAATCTGCAGTCCTACTCAACATTGAGGCAGGTGCACGCCGTGCTGGCAATCAACTACAAGAAGCGCATATTGCAACGCCCCCACGTTGGCCACCCATCAAACCTGATCGACGACGCCCTCTACAAGCAGGCCTACAAGAACCTGCTGTACGTTGTCAATGGTTGTGGAAAGAGGTGAGATGACACACTGAGATTGCAACTGACATCATGACACATGGACAACATGACACCAGCGAACTGCCTAGTGTGCTGCATGAAAACCTTGCAGGAAGGAAGGTGTGGAGTCACAAGATCAGTGCCCAGCAGGTGGCATCACCAGGATACAGCTAGCTGAAGTGTCACTGCATCTTGTGAAGGTGCCTGGCCTCAGCCCAGCGTTTTTAAGGTCAGATAATATCATCCTTATGCTCAGACAAGAAACAAGGGACTAAAGCAATGCATTCCTGTTGGCATCTGCAGGTCAGCCTTCACATGTATGTGGGCAGGGATATCCCGCTTTGATGACATCTGCCAGCTCTTACTCCAAGACCTGAGACCTCCTACCCTGCTGCCTACTGTGGGCCCTCTGCCTTGCTATCAGTATGGGTTCCTCTTCATTGGTGGCAAGACTAACACCCCGGTAAGCCCTTGCCTGCCTACCTGCCTGCCTGCCTGCCTGCCTGCCTGCCTGCCTGCCTGCCTGCCTGCCTGCCTGCCTGCCTGCCTGCCTGCCTGCCTGCCTGCCTGCCTGCCTGCCTGCCTGCCTGCCTGCCTGCCTGCCTGCCTGCCTGCCTGCCTGCCTGCCTGCCTGCCTGCCTGCCTGCCTCCATACCTGCTTGCCTGCCTGCCTACATGCATGAATGCAGAACGTAAAGCGCTATCAGTCCTTTACCAGAGCTATGAACTGGGTGGTGTGCCCTGTGAATGCCATTGGCCATTTCCTCTGGTACAAGTACGTCTTTGCTAACTGGGACATGCCACACCCTGACAAGACAAAGGGAGAGAGAGACCCTTGGTATGCTATGCACTGCAGCACACCCGCAGCCTGCTGCTGCTACTCATGTGCACTCAGCTGCTGCTGCTAGTGATCATGCACTGCTGCTATTGAACTTCGCAGGCTGACAGAGGCCTTCTTCTGTGTGAACAAGACGCATCGAGATAAGGCTGCCAGCTGGCAAGCAGTGGCAGATCAGTTTAAGAAATTGAAGACGCTGTTTGACATCCTCATTGACAGAGTTCTACACTCCTTCCGCAAGGGTGCCTCCTATGACCTGTACTCCCAAGGGTAAGCCACTAGACATGTGTGCTTACCCAGCTCACTTCAATGTTAGTGTTGGTGCGTGTCATTGTCACAGGGTTCATCTTGATCTCATTCGGATTGTGGGCAACTGGCTGGCTCCTGACAGCATGACCCAAGCTTACACAACGGGGCCATCACCAGTGGTCCTGGTGCAGCATGGGGATTGGCCAGAGATTGACAACAACTACCTGAAAGGCTATTTCCACGAAAGAATGCTCATAAAGGTTTGTCATAGTCAAAGGCAGCAGCAACTGCAGGCAACAAGTGTCAGTAGCAAGTCAAGAAACGCAGCCCAAACAGTGCAAACAGCCTGGTGTGCACCCTGCAGGTGCCAAGCACTGCAATCCAAGGCCTGTTCCCCTTCCTGAAGGGGTATGAGGACGCAGCCTGCAAGAAGCGGACTGGCCGTCCCCCCGCAAGGCTTGTGGCCCAGGCCATGACTAGCATTGGCGAGGTCGTCTTGCAGGACTTCATACACCAAACTGCTGCTGATCAGCTGGAGGGCACGCCCCCAAACCTGACCAGCCCCTTGGCCATGCACATGTGGAGCCTGCCAGAGGTCCCGGTCTTGGTGAACATACACATCAACAATCTGAAGACCAAGGTGATGCTCTTGTCCACCTACTGCTGCTATTCTTCTCTCCTGCTGCAGCTGCTCCACTACCTCACTACTGCTCCACTACCTCACTGCTGCTCCACTACCTCACTGCTGCTCCACTACCTCACTACTGCTCCTCTACCTCACTATGCAGGCCTTTGAACATAAAAGACCACATGGAGTTCATGACGAGTTGCTGGTCATCCGTGACACCTTGGCTGGGCTGCCCAATGCTCTGATGGGGATGGTTATGGGCAACCCAACCCAGACCCCTAGCCAGCTGGGAACCCTGCCCCCTCAACTGCTGAGCACCCTGTTGCCTAGCCTGCTGGAGGGCATGCTGCCGAGTCTGTTGGAGCGAGTGCTGCCTACTTTGCTAAACAGAGTGATGGGCAGCCTGCATGGCCTCCCTGGCCCCCAGGGCCTCCCTGGCCCCCAGGGCCTCCCTGGCCCCCAGGGCCTCCCTGGCCTCCAGGGCCTCCTGCCCTGCCAGGGCCCCGAGCCAGGGTCACCTGCCTTGTTGGGTCCCCATTCCCCCGCCCCCCAGCACCCTGCCCTCCAGGGCCTCCCTGCCCTCCAGGGCCTCCCTGCCCTCCAGGGCCTCCCTGGCCTCCAAGGCCTCCTGCCCTGCCAGGGCACACAGCCTTGGTCCCCTGCCCTACAGGGCACCCAGCCTTGGTCCCCTGCCCTGCAGGGCCTCCCTGGCCTCCAGGGCCTCCTGCCCTGCCAGGTCACCCAGCCTTGGTCCCCTGCCCTACAGGGCACCCAGCCTTGGTCCCCTGCCCTGCAGGGCCTCCGTGGCCTCCAGGGCCTCCTGCCCTGCCAGGGCACCCAGCCCTGGTCCCCTGTCCTGCAGGGCACCCAGCCCCCTGCCCCCCAGCACCCTGGCCTGCAGGGCACCCAGCCCCCTGCCCCCCAGCCCCCTGGCCTGCAGGGCACCCAGCCCCCTGCCCCCCAGCACCCTGGCCTGCAGGGCACCCAGCCCTGGTCCCCTGCCCTGCAGGGCACCCAGCCCTGGTCCCCTGTCCTGCAGGGCACCCAGCCCCCTGCCCCCCAGCACCCTGGCCTGCAGGGCACCCAGCCCTGGTCCCCTGCCCTGCAGGGCACCCAGCCCTGGTCCCCTGTCCTGCAGGGCACCCAGCCCCCTGCCCCCCAGGACCCTGGCCTGCAGGGCACCCAGCCCCCTGCCCCCCAGCACCCTGGCCTGCAGGGCACCCAGCCCTGGTCCCCTGCCCTGCAGGGCACCCAGCCCTGGTCCCCTGTCCTGCAGGGCACCCAGCCCCCTGCCCCCCAGCACCCTGGCCTGCAGGGCACCCAGCCCCCTGCCCCCCAGGACCCTGGCCTGCAGGGCACCCAGCCCCCTGCCCCCCAGCACCCTGGCCTGCAGGGCACCCAGCCCTGGTCCCCTGTCCTGCAGGGCACCCAGCCCCCTGCCCCCCAGCACCCTGGCCTGCAGGGCACCCAGCCCCCTGCCCCCCAGCACCCAGGCTTACCCAGCACCCAGGCAGCTACAGCAAGCAAAAAGCAGAAGGGCAGTTATGAGTGGCTCAAGCATAACTGCAGCTTTGCCGACATGCGGAGGGAGTGGCACCAAGGTCAGCAAGGGGTCAGACCCCCCCTGAAGGTGTTGGACGCTCAGCCAGGGAGGCCATACAGGGTAGGCATGGGAAAGACCTTCACCGGCCAGATAGAGTCCTTTAAGGACGGCGTCTTCGGTCTAGAGGTCGTGCTGGAGGTCGAGGGCTTGACTGTGGAGCAGGTTCAGCAGCAAGCAAATAAGCAGTGGGAGGAGGACGCTGCTAGGGCTGCTAAGGGGCCCAACAGGCACAGGGTTGGCCGGCAATGGTCAGGGCACGTGAAGTGGCTGGAGGCCACCTTCCCAAACTGCTTCCTTGCTGGGAGGTTGATGAAGAAGGACCCCACCCTATCAGCTGCCATGGCCTATGCAAAGGTCAAGCAGCCTACCGAGGTCCTGCCCACACCCTCTCGGGCATTGAAGAAGGCAAGGGTAGAAGCAGGTCTGCAAAGCCCTAATGCGGCCTCTGTCAGAAGGGCACTTCAGTTTGGGGAGTCACCGGGTGCAGGGTGTGATGTGGCAGCATGTGCGGACAGCGTCATCAAGCACCTGCAAGAGATGGCCCGTGCTCTGCCAGGCATGAGTGAGGGTATGGCCTACAAGGAAGTGGTTGGGGGGGTGGAGCTGAGCACGCTGTCCCAACTGGCTACGGCCCTGTCCCTCCCTGCCCCTGACCCAGCCAAGAAAGGCCATCAGGGCCTGTGTGGCTATTCCTTGTACCTTGCCATGAAACGGGGTGGAGTGGAGGCTCAGCATCCAGGGGTGCAGCCTTCCCAGATCACCCAGCTCATCGCAGCTGCTTGGAATGGGGTGGGGCCATCTGTCCAGGCTGGTTACAATATGTATGCTGCCATCACAAACAAGTTGGAGGGCAGGAAGTGACGGTAACAAGGCTGATGGGTGTTGCATTGGATGTGCATGACCCACCCACAGACCATTCTATGAGAGTGGCGAGGCATGTTGGCATGATTGTATGATGTGGCTTACACCGCTTAAGCCGTCAGCCGTGAGGCTGCTAGGCCGCCCTCGCCCTCTAGGGGTTCGGGACTTTCTGTAACGCACTTCATAGCAAGGCATGACACAGGCCTGCTGGCATGGCACAGGCCCGCTAGCATGGCACAACATTGGTACTTGGCTATTGTGCTTGGCGTTGTGTTGACATTCTTCGAGTCGGTGTTGAGACAGGCTATGTTGCAACATGTTGCAGCAGCTCATGCATGACGTCATTCTTACACCTTTTACAGTAACCAAAGCATAACGAGACGAGCGGGGTTGTTACTGGGTACATGTTGAAATCATGGCTCAATTATTGCAACACACTTGCTGCCTGCTACAGCCTGCAATGCATCACACCTGCAACCTGCAGCTGCTGTTGCTGCTCATCCCCTGCACCACACCTGCAGCCTGCTGCTGCTCCTGCTCATCCACAGCAACACACCTGCAGCCTGCTGCTGCTGCTCATCCATTGCACCACACCTGCAGCCTACTGCTGCTGCTGCTCATCCACTGCACCACACCTGCAGCCTGCTGCTGCTGCTGCTGCTGCTGCTGCTCAACCACTTGACCACACCTGCAGCCTGCAGCTGCTGCTGCTGCTGCTCATCCATTGGAGCACACCTGCAGCCTGCTGCTGCTGCTGCTGCTGCTGCTGCTTCTCATCCACTTGACCACACCTGCAGCCTGCTGCTGCTGCTGCTGCTGCTGCTGCTCATCCACTGGAGCACACCTGCAGCCTGCTGCTGCTGCTGCTGCTCAACCACTTGACCACACCTGCAGCCTGCTGCTGCTGCTGCTGCTCATCCACTGGAGCACACCTGCAGCCTGTTGCTGCTGCTGCTACTGCTCATCCACTGGAGCACACCTGCAGCCTGCTGCTGCTGCTGCTGCTGCTGCTGCTCATCCATTGGAGCACACCTGCAGCCTGCTGCTGCTGCTGCTGCTGCTGCTGCTTCTCATCCACTTGACCACACCTGCAGCCTGCTGCTGCTGCTGCTGCTCATCCACTGGAGCACACATGCAGCCTGCTGCTGCTGCTGCTGCTGCTCATCCACTTGACCACACCTGCAGCCTGCTGCTGCTGCTGCTGCTCCTGCTCATCCACTGCACCACACCTGCAGCCTGCTGCTGCTCATCCACTGCAGCACACCTGCAGCCTGCTCCTGCTGCTGCTGCTCATCCACAGCAGCACACCTGCAGCCTGCAGCCTGCTGCTGCTCATCCACTGCAGCACACCTGCAGCCTGCTCCTGCTGCTGCTGCTCATCCACAGCAGCACACCTGCAGCCTGCCTCTGCTGCTGCTTCTGCTCATCCACTGGAGCACACCTGCAGCCTGCTGCTGCTGCTGCTACTGCTCATCCACAGGAGCACACCTGCAGCCTGCTGCTGCTGCTGCTGCTACTGCTCATCCACTGGAGCACACCTGCAGCCTGCTGCTGCTGCTGCTGCTCATCTCCTGCACACTCAGCCTGCTGCAACCTGTTGCTGGTGCACTCACGCAGCACATGCTCATGCACTGGCGCTGGTGCTTGTGCTCATGCACTGACGCTGACGGTGTCTTCGCCGACCTGTGTCAGCGGCAAGACGTAGATCCGACATTGACGTTGTTGAGTTTTCACGCACTTCGGGCTTCGCGCACTTCTGGCTTCATTCCCTTCGGGCACTTCTGGCTACAAACATATTAACCTGCACTGAAAAGGATCTTCGCATCTTTGCCTGTGCCCCAACCACCTCCCAACCGACCCAGCCCAAACCTCCCGACCAGCTCGGAGCGCCCTCCAGACCTCACCACGGTCCACCCAGTACCTTGCCCAGCCTTGCCGCAGGCTCCGATACGCGCCGACGCCCAGCGCATGGGCCGGAAATTTCCAGCCCAAACCTCAGCCATAACACCATGCAACTTCACACGTGAGTGAACTGCGAGCGCCGTCAGGAAGCAGCCGGAGGACATTGATGATAGCTTACACGGTAAGCCCACCTGGTCACCCCCGCCATTGGCTGCACCCCTGATAACATCTTACCGGTCTTTGAGAATTTTACAGCAATTCTTGCGCAGGGCGGTGCAGCTCATTAGCGCGAAGCTGGCGGGCTGCTCGGGCTGATGTGCACCTGTGCCGGGGTCGGCGGGCTGAAACTTTTGAATTTTTCAAATGTAAGCCTTTTTGCTGTCCAGTTAACAGTCCAACCAGGATGTGAAATGAAGAACTGCAAGTTGTGTGCGATTACTTGTGTGGGATACTAACGTGTCTATGAGACAGAAACGCGTTAACTTCAAGTGTGGGCCGTTTCATGTGTGGGCGGTAAACACAGTTATCAGCTCATTTCCTACATCATTTTGACCGATCTTTGCTGCTCGCGGTTGCTCGGGAGCCACAGGCATCATTGTATGGAGTATCTTGTGCAACCTGAAAAGTTGCGATGTCCAGTCAGGATGCGAAATTCAGCCGCGCTGAGTCCAGGCTGCCTATAGCAGTCGCAAGTATTACCTGCGAGCAGTGATGGGTAATACGTGTATCGATACAGGAAATACAAGAAAATACACGAAAAAACGTGTATTTTCTGTATCGATTAAGGTTCCCAAATAGACATCTCTATGTCCATGTAGTAAATAGTATAGACTAGAGATAGTAAATAGTGTAGACTAGTCGACTATTTCGTCACCAAATCAGCTCATTTCAGTCGCAACGGGGCGTACATTAGCTCGCCAAACACGTCGTGCTAGTCTTAAGAGCAGTCAGTATCAGTTGCAATTCTGTTGATCTGCCGGCCAAAAAATTGCCCACTTCCTTATCGACGAACTCCGATGGCTGCAGCTGCTGGCCCATCGGGCGGCACGCAGCCAAAGAGGAAGCTGGGAGCATTACAATTGCAGACAAAGCTTCGAGAGCAAGCGCTTCTCATTTCAGGTCTATGAGTCTTAAGGACAAAGCGTTTGCAAAGCCGTTTGCGGCGATTGTGACCAGTCCTATGTAGTAGATAACGACAAAACCGCCAGTGCTAAAGGGTTTAAACACGCGAGGCCGAGCACCGGCGCTAAACAGCTCGAGACCGAAGCCAGCGGCCGCGGAGCGCAGCGACGCGGCCGCTGGCTGAGGTCGAGAGCTGTTTAGCGCCGGTGCGAGGCCGAGCGTGTTTAAACCTTTAGCACGCAGCGGTTTTGTCGCTATCTAGTGTAGTGGCGTTTTCAAAGCGTTCAAGCTTCAGCCAGCGCGGCGGAGCCGCGCTGGCTCTGTCTCTCACATCTGGTGTGACATGTGTGATGCTGACCGCCGCGCATCTATTCCCTGCTGTCTTTGTTCGATGTCCGAGCATATCTCGCCTGCATCTGACTTCGATGACGAAGACTGTGATCGCGACGGTGGTTGCCCTGTTTACAAGTCCCCTCCGCTACTAACAGCCACAAACAAGTCCCCTCCCCTATTAACAACCACAAGTTTGGTTTGTGGCTGTTAATAGCGGAGGGGCCGCGTACTAAACGTTTTAAGGATAGGGCTGCTAACGTTTTTAAACGCGTGAAAACGCCACTACAGCTGCGTGAACATGTCTACCACAAATGAACACAAGTGCAAGCCAAAGCGACAGCGTGCGGACACGACACCAGATGGACCAGCAGCAGCAGCAGCCGCAGAGCTGCCTTTCCAGCGAATCGCGAAGTGCTGGAATGGTACGGCGACTTAACACTCGACTTTGACTCTATATACTCGATTTTGACTCTATATACATGTGCATATCAACTGCAACAACGATGACAACAAGTCTTCCCGTTGAAACTGCTAATAGCTCTGCAGTCGCCTAAGACACGGTATTTTTGCATGGAGCGACTAGACTATCTCTATTCTAGTCAAAAATAGTACTATTTCGACTAGTACTATATCTAGTCTATTTATAGTCTATTTTACGAACCTTAGTATCGATACAATACAGCGATACAGAGGCAACATGTCACGCGGGAAAGGAGCAGCTAGGAGCAGCGCAGCCAGTCTCGCAGCCTGTCCTTGATGGCTGGCAGGACGGCGACGGCGTAAAGTCAGGGCCTCCCAACTTTGATGTTCTTGCATGTAAAACCGGCACATGCGACCGACTGCTCCGGGAGCAGGCCGATGGCTTTAGCACCGCGCGGCATGGCTTTAGCGCGGACTCCTGTTGTGGCAGCAGCCAGCAGCTGCTTCGAAGGCATCCACTCAACCTGCCGGCCGGCACTTGTATTTTTTGATACGATACGTGTATTTCTGTATTATACAAAAAATACGTATCGGTATCGATACACGTATCTTGTATTACCCATCACTGCCTGCGAGGCTCCAGAACACGTCGCAGGTTGGGGGCCAGCCACCCGGCAAATCGCTGGGGCTGGCTGCACTCTAGTCAGGCCATCGCCAGCTCATCGCACCAATCGGCGGCCTCATCCGTTCAGAAATGAGTTAGATGTTATCTCTTGAGCCATGGGGGTGCAGCCAATGGCGGGGGTGACCACCTAGCTTTGAAGTGCGTTGCAGAAAGTATCGAACTGTTACAGTTCAACTTCAGACCTGGTATGCATGAGCTTTGAATGCGCTTGCAAGTCTTTTAGCCTTGCATGCGTGAGATGTGACTTTCGGTTTACTTAAGCTGAGGCAAGGCAGGATTCGGGAGGGGATTGGTTCGCGGAGGATGGCCTTCACACAGACTACTCGGGATCACTGATTAGAGAGCTGAGAAGAATGTAGAGACATGTAAGGATGGATCCTGGCCTCTCGATGTCTGAAGCGCGCTACTTCCAGAGTACGAAAGCATTAGCAACAGCCATTAAGCAGCCACTACCACTGTCGGAATAGATTCTGGCATCCGTCGCCAGCCATGTATACTGCTGCCCCGGCTATACTCTAACATTTGGTTTCCTCGCATCGATCATCAGCCTGTGCTCTTGCCTCACGCAACGCAGTAGTCGAGCTTTTGAGGTACTTCCGGGCAGTACCTCCGGTGCAAGAACGCCGAAGGCTCAAGCTACCATCGCAATGTAAGCTTGCTAAGCCGCCCAACTCGTTTGCACAACTCGCAGCGCCGACCTGCAGTGTTTGTACCTGCAGTGTTTGTACCTGCAGTGTTTCAGATGCCTACCCGCGTTATCAAGCGGTGCCCACCTGCGTTAGCAGTGACTACCCGCGAAAGCGGTGTTTACCTGCGCTTTGCAGTGAACTCTACCTGCTCTTTGCAGTGAACTCTGGACTCCGTACCTCGCGGGACCTTAGTACCTCGCGGGACCAGCCCGACAGCTTAGCTTCACTTCGCAGCCGCGTTCACATGCAGCCCACAGCGACGCACACCACCATCAACCCCACCACCACCCTCACGATACGTTGACATTGTAAAGCCAGCCTGTCTCAGCTTCTACCAGTCCATTAGGGCACACAGTCTGGCCGAAGCACCAAGCACGGTACCATCAAAGCCATCAGCACGGTTTCAAACCATTACAGTTCACTGGCTCAACAGCCTGCGGACACCTCCATTAACCCCACCACCACCCATTATCACGTTACCTTGACATTGTAAAGCCAGCTATGTTTCATTGGTTGTGTCTCGGCTTCACACTAGACCAATCCATCAGGGCACACAATCGGGCCCAGGCACCAAGCACGGTGCCTCCTGTTACAAAGCAATCAACACGGTTACAAACCATCACTGGCTCAGCCTTCCGTCATGCCATCCCCGCCCCCCAACCCACCATCACGTCATAAGACGCCATTCCTTCTCACAACAACAGAACCACAGAACCACACGGTTGTTACACAACACAAGCACAGAGCACGACCATTGGCTGCAAGACACCCTCCACCTCAACAACCAGCATGCACAACATAGTGACACGCTGCACCACAATCTGCTGACTAGTGTGACCAAGGAGCACATACCACAGCCAGCTGTTGAGCTGTGAGCACATCCCTATGCTCACATGACGCTGACACCAGATGACCCACTGACGCCAGCTGACCCACTGACACCAGCCGCCGAGCTGTGCCATGTAGTCACCAGCTAACTCCAGCTGCCCAGCTGAGCGCACCATCATGACAGAACACCGTCAGCATCAGCTACATCAAGCATCTCCTGCTACCCAGCCAGAATCAATACCGTGGACAACCTGCACAAGCAGGTCAGCACATCAATGGCACGCAGAGCTAGGCCAGCTCAGCATTCAGCCACAACAATCAAGCCGCTAGCTGCATAGCTTGCGCACACTCATACGCTTAGCACCAGTCAGCGGACGCGCTGTCACGCCGAGCTAACTTCCATCTGTACACCTCCGTCTTGGGAGTGAACACACACTGCAGGGCGTTCCGTCGTCCTGGGCATACATACCCAAATACTCCAGGCATTCCGACTGCCACGGGAACGGAGTCGCTCTCCGCACCCCATCCTCAACTGCACATCGATGAGCAATCAGCGACTGCAGATCCACAGTACCAGCGCCTCCTAGCGGCTGCACTGGCTGGCAAATCACGCCAGTTTCAAATCCAGGGAAACCTCATGTACCACACTGGACGGGGGACTCGCCGGCTTTACATCCCGGTGGGACCCATGCGCACCGCCCTACTCCGTGAAGCACATGACATCCCCATCTCCGGACATCTCGGTAGGGACAAAACCTACGCACAACTATCCCGCCAATTCTTCTGGCCCCGCATGGCAGCATCAGTTCACAACTACGTCCGTGCACATTCCTATTCCACATTCCTATTCCTCAGCACCGCTGGGAACATGTCAGCATGGACCTCATCACTCAGCTGCCCTCCACTGCAGCCCACCACAATCTCAACAACTACCATCTCATACTATCACCATCTTCTCTTACTATCTTCTCGTGCTACCACTATCTTTGCTTTCTTATGCTTCTCTCCATTCGGCTCATTTCATTCCTGGACGATGTCTTCACCGTCAGCTGACACAAGCTCTACTGTGGACACCGAGACTACATCAAGACCTTTAGCTCGTGCTCTCTTGCATGAGATTTGCATGAGGTTTGCATGATTGCTTGTTTGCATGTAGCCTGTGCATGTCTGCTTTTCCTGCCTGCTTGCTCTGTGATCGCATGACTGTTTTTTCCAGACACTAGAAGCTCCGGGACGTAGCTTTTTGGAGTGGGGGAGAGTGTTACAGTTCAACTTCAGACCTGGTATGCATGAGCTTTGAATGCGCTTGCAAGTCTTTTAGCCTTGCATGCGTGAGATGTGACTTTCGGTTTACTTAAGCTGAGGCAAGGCAGGATTCGGGAGGGGATTGGTTCGCGGAGGATGGCCTTCACACAGACTACTCGGGATCACTGATTAGAGAGCTGAGAAGAATGTAGAGACATGTAAGGATGGATCCTGGCCTCTCGATGTCTGAATCGCGCTACTTCCAGAGTACGAAAGCATTAGCAACAGCCATTAAGCAGCCACTACCACTGTCGGAATAGATTCTGGCATCCGTCGCCAGCCATGTATACTGCTGCCCCGGCTATACTCTAACACGAACCCTGGATGGGGGAGGGGGAGGGCGGCCAAGCAGCCTCGCGGCTGACGGCTTGAGCGGTGTAAACCCTTATTGTGAAGTCTCTAAAGTGGCGCCAATGCTGCTGCCCAAACCCTGTGCCACCTTTAACGCCCAAGTTACCCCCCCCCCCGCCTAAATCACCATACAACGAGCATGCACCTCCTCACCAGCCCAGCTGGCAACAAGTGCCGATGCAAAGGCATACTCAGGTCTCAATCAGTATTCTTTGGGCAAATGCTCAACTTGGTCCGGATGCCAAATTCCACCAACATGCAGTTCCGCTCCGCCGCACCCCAAGGCCGACGCGACCTCATCAAGCATCACCTGAGGTGCTCTGCCTGTCTATGCCCAGGGTCGCGGCGCCCGTGGTCGATGGCCCACGAGGAACGGAGCCACGGGCCTGTGGCACCATAGGAGCGCGCCATCCACTCTGAGACACCCGCAATTGCGCCACTGCTTGCAGCAACTGCAACGCCTCCTCCCCATCACCCTCGTGGCACATCGCGCCTGATGCCAATGCCGCACTATACTCCCCCGCAATGTGCTCATCCTCCACCTCCCCCACCTCCTCCTCCTCCTCCTGTCGCTTACCCACTCCCTTCGCCAGTGCTGCATGTTCAATCAGAGTGCGTTGGTCCGAGTGGCGCCCTTTACCAGATCCGGCTGGCTCGTCTAGCCGCTGGCTGGTAGTGGGAGATGGGGATGTTGTTGGGCGCAGTGACGGGGACTTAGAGCCCGCATGATGCGGCGACGCCCCTCCGCTGATTTGAAATCCCGGCGAGGCGGGGCCGTGACCCTGGTAGGGGGTGTCCTGCCGTCCAGCAGCAACTCGCACGTTGTCTTGCACAAGGGGGGAGGGCGGCGGGCAGGGTGGCGACTGCGACAGCGACCTGAACTGCGATGGACCAACTTCGAACCGGCCAGGCGTCGACGCTGTCGCTACTTGCAATGGCACCCTCAACGCGGACCGTAGGTTGTGTGCCGAGCTACGGCCGTCTCCCTCCCTCGCGCCGCACGAATCCAAGTTCCCACTTTGGCTATGCGCCGGAGAGGTGGTGGACGGACGTAGCAACACATTGGTCTGCTCGCAGCTGCTGTGTCGCTCGGATTGCGAGTTGCTGAATGCGGTGGCCTGCCCACTGCTCCACCGCGACAGCCGCAGCCAAGCCCCATCTCGGTCTTTTTCCGTTGCCGCAGCTCGACCGTTGCTTTTCAGCAGATTGCCGCTGCCGCCTCCATTGGACTGAAAGCCACCGCTGAGGGGGCTGGGCGCGGGGCCGGCAATGTCACTGTCGTCCCGAGTGATCGCGGTAGTCTCGGATAGCGTGCGTGAGAAGAGGGTGGACAACTGGGCCTTCCGCCGAGCCTCCTCCTCGAGGGCGCGCCAGCGGTCGAAGTTCGCGACTGCACTGTCTAGCATCGGACGGCAGTCCGGGAAGGCCTGCAGACGGCGCGTGTTGGGATGCGTGCAGGGCGGGGTTAGACCGAGCACATCATAGCACACAGGCCAGGGCTGAGAGGTCGAACAAGACACTGTGCAAAGCAATGGTACTCTTAAAGCTGTGAGCGTGCGTGCAGTTTGGCGTGATGGTAGCTTAGCCCCTCACGCTGACTGGCCAGGTCACATGGGCTGTGTGCGATGTCAAGCGTTACACACAGACAGGAGCCAGGGAGACCTGAGGGGTACCTGGGTGGTGGGTGGAGGGGTACCTGGGTGGTGGGTGGGTGGAATACCTGGGTGGTGGTGGTGGTAGGAGAATCAGTGTGAGCATCGTATATCTTTACATGGCTATGGGACCCAGTAGAGTCGCGCTATGAACATGACAGGTTTTGATTGGGCCATGTTACTTTGTGCTATGAACCCGTCATAGAGGTCATGCAAAAATAAAGACTGGTTAGCCTTCAATCATGGGTAGGTGCTTGGGTGGGTGTGTGGACCATCTGCCCGCCTGGTGCCCACCCGCGCTTCCCCTACCAGCAGCAGCCAAGGGTGCCTCCAGGCTGCCATGGCTGCTGCCCTCACCTTGACAAAGACCCGGAACAGGGGGAAGGACACGACCTTGCAGAAGCCGGTCTGGCTCTTGCTGACGCCGGCCTTGCCGCGCTGCATGAGGGCCGAGACTGGCAGACCCAGCTCCTGCTCGCGATCGCCTTGCCGGAAGTACTCTTCCTCCAGTGCAGCCACCCAGCGCACATTCTGGGGCTCTGGGGCGGCCAGGTTGCCCAAGTCAGCCACCTGCAGGGCCAAACGCCACACACAGGGCAGGGCAGCAGGGACAGGGCAGCATGGCAAGGGATGCACTTGCAAGCCATGCATGATGCGTTGATAACGTATTTCATGCCACATGGTACATCACTGCGCTGGGGCCTAGAGCTTGCTTCCCTCCAGTGCTTCCTAGCAACTACTGGCTATTTCACTTTCCTGCGCCAGCATCCTACTGCCTGCCACTCTCCTGTCGCCTCTTCCACTATCCACTGCGTGCTGCCTACGTGGCCCGCGGAGTGGCCTTGCCCTCCCACCTTGTCTCCCAGGCACCTCACCACCCCTCACCACCCCTCTGCTCCACAACTGCCAGGGGGGGCCCACAGTGCCATGCCCGGGCATAGCCAGCCATTGAAGGTGTGACAAATTTGATCTCTCCTATCCTCTTCAGCCACCTCTGTGCATAGACCTGTGCCTAGACCGTGCACCATCACATCTGACCTTGACCTGAACTTTTCCTCTCTCTCATCCTCCGCAGCGCACTCTGTATTAAAGACTGTGGGCGTTTAGGACACCCAGGGCAGGGCAGGGCAGGGCAGGGCAGGGCAGGGCAGGGCAGGGCAGGGCAGGGCAGGGCAGGGCAGGGCAGGGCAGGACAGGGCAGGGCAGGGCAGGGCTGGGCTAAGACAGCCAGCCACACTAGCTCCGTCCTGGTGCAGGCGTTGAGGCCGGCAGACACAGCCAGCCCGGCTTGCCCTCTTCAGGGGTGTTGGGCCACTAACCTTGAGCCCCACAGACAGAGCCAGGCTCTTGGCCTCATCGTCCATGATTGGCGGCTGGGGTGGAGGGGAGGGGCAGCTGGCTGAGCGGGCTGAGGCAGCTGCGGGGACGGAGTCCTGGGAGGGGTGCGCAGGGGGGGTAGGGGCAAGTTGGGTGGAGGAGGGCTGCCGCCCCTCCATCCCTTCCTCCCCCTCACTGACCCCCAGCTTGCTCCTGCAGCCAGGCACAGCACGAGTGGCAGCGAGTGTGTAGGGTCCAACAGGAGGGTGTGGGACTGTAGGTAGTCAGGCAGGGTAGCTGAGGGTGGGGTGTGATGACCCACTTGAAGAGGCTGGTGTGGGTGAAGTGGCCGCGCATGTCCGTGGCCAGCACCATGGCGATCATCTGCTTGCGCAGCGTCTCCCGCACCTGAGTGCCGGCACAGCAGCTGACAGGGCTCGACCACCAGGCCCACACAGCGACCCCACACCACCACCGGCATTAGGGTAGGGTAGGGTAGGGTAGGGTTGCAGGCATGCGTACCTTGCTGGACGCATGGATCAGAAAGTTTGTTGGGTCCTGGGTCATTAGCTGGAAGGTGGTGGCCAGGTGGTGGTTCTGAGGCCAGGGGGGCAGAGCAGCAGGCAGTGGGGTGACAGGGGCAGGGGGGAAAGGGTGGGGAGGGGCAGGGGTAGGGAGGGGGGCAGGGAGGAGGAAAGGGGCTGCAAACACCATCAGTGCCAGTGTTGTCACCAAGTTCTACCCACCCATGCCGCTGTCCCCACCCCCACCTTTGCCTCCTAACCCCATGGTACCCCATCGCCCAGGCAGCCGGCTACCTGTGGCTGCTGCAGGGCACCTAGCAGGCAGCCTCTCCAGCTTTTCAGCTGCAGCCTGGCAGGTCAGGGTGACACCCCCACACCCCCACACCCCTCCAGCCCTGTCCCCCCACCTCCATGGGGCTCAGGTCGTTGTACAGCAGAGCCAGCGGGTCGCCTGACTTGACCAGGAAGTCTGCAGCAGGGTGCCAGCAGTGGAGGCAGGCGGCGTGAGGAGGGGGTGGACAAGGCACCTGAGGCACCTGCTGCTGCCCTCCTGCTGCCCTGCCCTGCCTCTTCTGCTTCCTCGCTGCTGCCCTGCCTCTACTGCTGCCCTGCTGCTGGCCTGCCTTGCTGCTGCCCTGCCCCTGCTGCCCTGCCCCTGTGGCCCTGCTGCAAAGCCCTTGCCCCTGTGCCCTTGCTGCAAAGGCCCTGCCCCTGCTGCCCTGCCCCTGTGGCCCAGCCCCTGCCGCCCTGCCCTGCCCTGCCAAGGCCCTGCCACCACTTGCTGCCTGTTGCCCACCGTTATTGAGGCCCTTGTGGCCAACGTCATGGACTGCCGCGGCCAGGTAGGTGGCCAGCACGCCCGCATCCCCCACTTGCAAGGCCTTCAGCACGCCTCCCCGCACCATCAGCACGTGCAGCCACTGGAGCACGTCTGATGCATGGATGCGGTTGTGCTGCAGTCAGGGGCGGGCAGGCAGCAGCACACTGCAGCTGGCCACAAAGGACAGTCTGGCATAAGGTAAGGGCGGGGGAGGGCAGGGAGGGGCCGGGGGGGTGGGAGGGAGGTACAGGGGGCGGGGGGATGGCCACCGGTACATTGCATTGCCGTGATGCCATACACTCGTCACGGGTGAGGGGTGAGGGGGAGGGGGCTTGACATGGTGGGTGCTTGACGCAGTTTGTGAGCGGGCCTGGGTGGGGCAGGGCAGTGTGGTGCTGGGCAGGTTGGGGCAGGGCAGGGTGGGGTGGGGTGGGCATGCAGGGCAGCGCAGAGCAGGGCATGGGGCTGGTGATGAGCAGCAGTCAGGGCTGTGTATGGTCAGTGCAACCAGCTGCTCACGTAAGGGTTGTCGAGGTAGCCGTCCTCGATGCGGATGAGGAAGCGCGCCAGGCGGCCCTCGTCCACCTGCAGTGGCCGGCAGGGTGAGGGGGGCAGTGGCTTTTTTTGTTTCGTACTGATGCATAATTTGTAGCTCAGAGCGACATGGCGTGACTTCATACCCTTGAATTCATAGCTCGACCCTACCTAAAAACTTCGCACAGGTGAAAAAGTTAGCAAAATCCACTCAGAATCACGCAAAAGCGCACAACTACCTCTAGAACATGGCGTTTCATAGCAAACGCTATGTATAGCGCAAATGTTTAAACACTGGATGGCGCCCCTTGGCGCTGCCTGAAGTTGCCTAACCCTAACCCTAACCTTAACAGCTACTCTGGTGCACCTGGTCAAGTCGCCTGGTCCCTTCTTGTTGCCACTGTGGTCCCTCTTGTGGTCCCTCCACTTGCAGCCCCTCCCCCTGGCCCCCTTCCCTAGCTCCTCCCTGTCCTGCCTGGAGGTTGTTGAGGTAGCTAGGGTAGGGAGCAGTCCCTGGTGCCCCAGAGTCACTGCCACCCCGGATGGGCTGGGAGGCCCTTCAGCCTGGGCCCTTGTTGTCTACCTTCACGTCTACCTTCCCTCCACTTCTACTTGGCAGCCCCCTTCCCCCCACCAGCCCCTCCCTCAACCCCAAGCCCCTCCACCAGCCCCCTTACCAGCCCAAGCCTGCCTTGCAGTGTGCAGTCGCTGCTACCCCTGCCCCGAACCCTGCCCTGACCCCTGACCCCCTTCCCTAACCCTCCCTATCCTGCCCTTAGACCCACCTGCCGCTCCCTATGTGGGCCCAACAGGTCATGGCCTGCAGTGCTGCAGCCCCTGACACAGGGTGGCCCCACACCTCTCACCTTGCAGGCATGCAGGACGCTGGTGTGGTGGCGCTTGAGCAGGGCAAAGCACAGCGCACTCAGGGGCCTGCGCAGGGCACAGCCGCAGCACCAGCCGTGGACACAGACTCAGACTCAAGACTCAGACTCAAGACTCAGCCTCAGCCTCAGACTCTCATACTCAACCGTTACTTTAGTTCAGACTTACAACGGGGACCCAATGTTAGTCTCAGGCACAGGGCTGTTGAGCACTGTGAGCTTATTCTCACACCAGCTCTAGCCTAGCTCCTAACCAACCACAACCACCAACCACCCTGGGCCGGAACTGAACTGGCAGCATGCAGCAGCCAGCGACCTCACTGCAACTGGATGCAGGAAGGAATGAGCATTGGTGACGGCGGAGGTGAGGGGGGCATGGCCTGCAGTCATGGCATGCTGAGTGCAACAGAGCAGCGCCCCACTCACCAGGACCACACCTCGGGCTGCAGGCTGCACTGCACTCCCTGACTAATAACAGTCACTTCCTCTGCCAAGCACCCCTTGCCCCTGCAAACTGCTCACCCACTCACCCCACCACAGCCAGCGCCCACTGCACCCACCTGCCCCCGGTGGCCTCGTTCAGTGCGAAGGGGTCCCAGCCCCACTGGTCAGCGGCATCCAGCAGGGGGGCCAGGTGGTCGGGTGGGCTGCGCCCCACCTCCAGCAGCGCCCCCACCAGCAGCCTCTCCCCCAGCCTCATGTCGGCTGACCAGCCTGGCTTGGGACCCCCCTGGGGCCAGGGCCGACCAGTCGTGACACTGCTGCGGAGGGAGAGCGCAGGCAGGCCGCCAGCTGCCGTGTTCAGGGCCAACGGTGACTTGCCTACATTTGCACTGCCGGCAGGGGCAGCCTCTGCTGGCTGCTGCTGCCCCTGCTGCCCCTGCTGCCCCTGCTGCCCCTGCTGTTGGCCCTGCTCTCCCTGACCCTGTTCCACCTGCTGCTGCCCCTGCTGGCCCTGCCGCTGCTGCGGTGGCCCGGTAGTATGTAGGCGGTGTGGTGGTTCTGGGTCGATAGGGGTGCGGCTGGGGTTCTCATTTTGAACATCTGGACCAGCAGCAGAGGCAGCAGAAGTAGAAGCAGGGGCAGCCCCCACGCCATCCCCAGCATGTCCAGCCAAGGGTGGGGGTGCCATGGGGGCACTGAGGCTGGGCACCTGTCGGTTGGCGAGCTGCCTGGCTGCCTGAGTAGCTCGCCTTCCCCAAGCACTGCGCCAAGCCAAGCTGGTTTGGTCATGGCCCACCAGCTGGGTGGACATCCCTGCCACCACTTGCTCGCAGTAAGACCCTCGTGCCTCAGCTTCAGCATGTCCTTGCCCGCGCTCTTGAGTGCACGCCGCTGTCGCTGACGTTGTTTTGGCTGTCTCGGCAGGTCTCTCGGACGGTCTGGCGAACGCGGGGTCGCTGGCGCGAGGGAAACTGGGGCTGCCAGGTGTCGAGAACGGCGTGTATGGTACCCGACCGGCTGCCAGTGCGGCGACGCTTTTGAGGTGCGCACGGGCGGCGGTTGCGGTGGTTAAGTTGTTGACCGGGGGGGACGAAACGCCACTCGCTCGGGTTTTGATCGCGAGGGCGGGCGGAGGTAAGAGCGTGGGAGTGGAGACGCGGATGGACTGAGACGCGCTTGCGGCGAAGTCAAAGCCTGGGAGGGGTGTGGTCGGGCTGTGCGTCGTACAATCGGAGTCAGTTGGGCTCTGCACTCGAGCGTCCAGAACGGCGCTGGAGACGGACTGGCGGCCGGTCAGCGGCAGGGGGTCCGCTTCTGAGCCCGGCCCGCTCGCCGGCTCAAGGCTGGTGAGCGGGGTGATCTCACTGCCATCGTCAGCAGTGGAGCCGACACACTCTGAAGGAGGCGCGGAATCCCATAACCCTAGAATGCGCATTTGATGCCAGTCCTTGTGCAGGCGAGGGTCACCGTCCAGCGAGCGGCGCTGCTGCTGGCTGATGTTGATAGGCTGGTGTGTGATGAGCATGTCCAGCAGGCTGCGCCCTACGTCCTCGTCCAGGCCACTGCTAATCTGCGCGCCCATCTGCACACCGAAGAGAAGGACATCCACAGCAACACTGGCTACGAGGGCACACCTGAGGAGCTGTTGTGACGCTTTGGCAGCGCAAAGGACCCAGCTGCTGCACTTCACATCCAGGCAGCATGCATACAGGCAGCATGGTAGTCACGTCGAACACTGTCTGCTCAGTGAGTCGAGGTGTTGGCATGTGTTGAGGTGCATCGTGTTTGGAAGCTGACCAACAGGTGAGAGGAAGCCAGCAGCATGATGATATGTGGCAGCTGACCCTGGCTCATGTAAGGAAGCAGGGTAGGTACCTGGGCCCTCAGGTTGACTGGCTGCAGCAGGTCTGTGCCAGCTTCCACGATGGCGTCACGAACCGCCATGGCTTCGTGAGGGGTGACCTGGGGGTGCAGTGGTGATGGAGCGGTGTAGCAGGTCAGGGAGGGGGAGGGGGAGGGGGAGGGGGAGGGGGAGGGGGAGGGGGAGGGGGAGGGGGAGGGGGAGGGGGAGGGGGAGGGGGAGGGGGAGGGGGAGGGGGAGGGGGAGGGGAGTTAAGAGTCTCACCTCCCTCCCCTCCAACAGCTTGTTCAGGACCTGAATGGCCTTGTCAGCGGGCGAGTCGGTGTCAATCAAGCTTTCCAGCTTCATCGCCTCATCCCGAGCAGCCAAGGCCTCTACCAGGCTCTCCTTCAGCCTGCAGGGGGCGGGCCTCAGCTGTGGGATGCCCAAGGCAAGGGGTGAGGGTGCAGCAGCATCAAAACCAGGCTCTCCTTCAGCCTACAGGGGGTGAGGCGGTGGTGTAGGCAGCTGGGGCGGCAAGGCGGTGTGCAGGGCAGTAGCCTGACTTCCTGGGAGAGGCTCTTAGGGGTCCCAGCTGGTGGTGGTGAGATGCCCAGGAAAAGAGGTGTGGGTGCAGCAGCAGCATCAGCAGCATTAACCAGGCGTCAGGCGTCAGCCACAGCAACAGCAGTCAAGGAAGAGGTGTAGGAGGATTGCCACGGCGGGTGCATTACCTCTTATCATTCAGCATGGAGGGTGAGCATGGGAGGGAGGGGGCGGTGAGGTAGAGTGGAGTGGCTCACCGCTCGTTGATCTCATCCGCCTTGCGCTTCTGGTCCTCCAGCCAGGCAGTGGTGAGGTGGAGGTCCAGGTTCTCGGCCTGCAGCCCACACCCACCCAGCCAGATCACATGAGGCAGGGAGCCTGCACCGGGATGCCTTGCAGATAGGACCCTGCTCACCGCGTTTTTTCGCGCGATATATAGCGTTCACTGTGAAATGCCAAAATGGCCGCTTTGCGAGCAGCACTACCACGCACTGCGCTATAAAAAGATGACTTTTAACCTGTGATGTTGCGTAGTAAGCGTAGTTTTCCTTAAATTTTACACAGTTAAGAAGTAAGGTCGAGCTATGAATTCAAGGGTATGAACCTATGCCATGTCACTTTGAGCTATAGATCATGCATCAGGGGGAAACTAAAAAAGCACTGCCTCACAGCCTCACACCCTTAGCCTCACACCCTTAGCCTCACACCCTTAGCCTCACACCCTTAGCCTCACACCCTTAGCCTCACACCCTTAGCCTCACACCCTTAGCCTCACACCCTTAGCCTCACACCCTTAGCCTTTTGCCCCAGCCGCCGCCTGCGGCGCCCCCAGCCACCCGCTCAGTCCCCCAGCCGCACACTGCCACCCCCCCGCCACCCCCCCCCTTAGCCACACCCTCGTGGCCCCTTCACCTGCAGCTCGTTGACCTTGTGCTCGGTGAGCACTGCGCTGGTCACGTCCACCTGGGCCACCACATACATGAAGTCCATGGTGGTGGGGTCCCGGGCGCGGCTGATCTGCAGGCCAGCAGGCAGCAGGCCAATAGAGGGGGCAGGGGTTTGGGCGGAGGGCGGAGGGTGAAAGGCAGCTGAGGGGAGAGTGGAAGGCGGAGGGCGGAGGGTGGAAGGCGGAGGGTGGAGGGCAGGTGAGGGGGTGTAGTATTTGCTTTTTTAGGCTAAGGTGGGTGGGGTAGAGGGCCTGGTGGAGGGGCTGAGGCGCTGGACCAGCAGCATGCACCTACACCTCCATCACGGCAAGGAATGCGCACACGTGCAAGCTCCTACCGCCCTTCACATCTCGCCAGTCTAGAGCCCAGCAGAGCAGCCAACCACTAGAATTGTCAGTCAAACGGACACGGCCCCAAAACCCAACCTACCTGATGACTGGCAGCTGAGGAGTCCAGAGGCCACCAGGGCAGTCAACAAGCAATGCAGGCATACAGGCACGGGCCCCACCCACTTGATCACTGGAAAGAAAGAAAAAGAAAAGCAGAAAGGAAAGAAACAGGGAACGAAAGAGAGAAAGAAAGAAAGAAAGAAAGAAAGAAAGAAAGAAAGAAAGAAAGGAAGACTACGCCCTCGTTGTCAAGCGTGCAATATGGGAGGAGAGTAGCCTCGGGGTGTGCCCTTGCTACCCTCCCACACCTGATCACTGGACACCAAGGAGGATAGCCATCTGACTCACACCCCCTCGGAGCCCACCCCCCTTGCTTGCAGCGTGCACCGGCATCTGGCTGTCCCCCTCCCCCTGGCCCACCAGAGGAAGGGAGGGCAGCCAGCCATTGCTTGCAGCGCCGGCTCACCTGCACCTGGTGCCAGATGTCGGCATCACTGCTGGTGGGCAGCAGCCAGTGGCGCAGCACTGGGGACGTGATCTTTACTACCTTGCTGAACATCTTGCCCTTGGCGGTGACAGCATGGACCTCCTGTGTTCAGGGTCAGGGTCAGGGTCAGGGTCAGGGTCAGGGTCAGGGTCAGGGTCAGGGTCAGCACGGTGCTGATGACAATGATGGTGGTGTGAGCAGCACCCCACCCTGCCAGCTGCCCTAGGCCCATGCTGCTGCCATGCAGCCTGCAGCGCACCTCCAGGGCCTGGGGGGAGGTGGTGCCAAACAGCTCCTGCAGGAGGTTGAAGCCAGGGGGGTCCCCCTCTGCCCGGTGGCTGCGGCCCTGCGCCACGATTCATCATCATGCACGGCACAGCCTTGACAGCCTTGACAGCAGCAGCAGCAGCGGCGATGGTGGCAGCAGCGGCAGCAGCGGCGATGGTGGCAGCAGCAACAGCGGTGGCAGCAGCAGCAGTAGCAACAGCAGCAGCAGCAGCAGCAGCAGCAGCAGCAGCAGCAGCAGCAGCAGCAGCAGCAGCAGCAGCAGCAGCAGCAGCAACAGCAGCAGCGGCGGTGGCAGCAGCAGCGGCGGCGGCAGCAGCAGCGGCGGCAGCAGCAGCAGTGGCAACAGCAGTAGCAAGGAAGCAAGACAGCGAGCAAGCAAGCAAGCATGGCGGTAGCAGAGGCATCCATGAAGACAAAACAAGGAGCAAGAGCAGCAGCAGGAGCAAGCAAGGCGCAGGAGGCAGGTGCGTCATCCAGAGTGACTGTAGGCAGCAAGGGACGCAGTGGCTGTGTCCACTCCACCCCCTTGTCCTCAGGCCCCTGCTGCAGCACTGCCCTCCTGCTGCCTGCCACTGCACCCCAGCACTGCACACCTGCATGCCGAAAGCCGCTGTGGAGGCTGCGTTTTGGAGGATGATGTTGCCTGCCACCTCCGTGACCGACACCATGGCCTGTACTGACACCATGGCCACAGCACTAGCAGCTCAGGTCACACAACGGGTAGCAGCAGCTGAGGTCCATGTCAGGTTTGCAGCAGGGGGCGAGCAAGCAAGGGGTAGGGGGGGCCTAGCAGGCTGGGTCTGAGGGGCAGCTGCAGCGGGTTGGTGGCACAGGGGCACAGGGGCTCTATCACAGGAGCTTAGGGGCACACCAGTGCCTGACACCTGGCCCTGCTTCCCCCTGGGGGGCCCCCTGGCTGCCCCTAGGCTGCCACCACCCTCTACACAGTGTGGCACTAGCAGCGGTGTTGCTGGGGTCAGGGGGCCACGGTCAGGGGTAGGGGCTAAGGGGCTGGGGGTGGCGGCTGAGGTTTCTTAGTCTGCTGGGGTCAGGGGTCAGGGGTCAGGCTGGGGGCTGGGGTCTCCAGGGCATCAGCCACAAAGCCAGTGCGTGGAGGCGGCAGCTAGGGGGAGGCTGGCTGAGCTGTGGCTTGCTGCGCAGGCAGTGGGCGGGGTGGGGTGGGGCGGTTGGCAGCGGTGCCAGTGCGTACCGGTGTGAACTTGAAGCCAATCTGCGAGACACACAGCATGGCAGCAGCACGGCTGGGGTGGATGGCAGCACTTTAGGCAGGGCAGAGCATCCGCAGACTCTAGTATGCCTGCCTCACAGCACTTGCTGCTGGCCACTCCCACTGCTGCTGCTGCCCCTGCTGCTGCCCCTGCTGCTGCCTCACTGCTGCTGCCTACTGCTGCTGCACCTACTGCTGCTGTTGCTGCCATCTCAGGCAAGCCTCACATGGTCGTTGATGACGTTCTCATATATGTGGAGCGACGACTCCTGGCGGCTGGTGTGCGTCACGAATGCATGCCTGCAACAGCAGCAGCAGCAGCAGCCACCACCACCACGTGGTGTCAAGCATTGGTGGTGGCTGTGTGATGCTTGTTTGGTCGATGGCATACTGCAAGCCATCCTGGCACCTGCTGGCAAATAAGATACTGGTAGATGCTGACAGAGGTCTGAGGCTCTGAGGTGCACCTTCATGAAGGAGGGAGGAGGGAAGGGCAGCATGTGGAGCTCACAGGACTGGTATCACCGGGGGTGAGGCACAAAACAACCCTTCCAAGCACACAGCTGTTACATTCCTTCACAGCAGCAGCAGCAGCAGCAGCAGCAGCGCGCGCGTGGCAGCGGGAGCAGCAGCAGCGCACAGTGCCTGAATCAATGTGGGTGAGGCAAGCATCAGGGCAAGAACAAAGGGTAGGGCAGCGGGCAGAGGAAGGGACGGTGCAGTGCAGCTTGTGTGGATGCAGGCATCCAGGATCTTTGCTGGCATGGGGCACGTGTTGAAGGACCTTGCTGTGGTGGGGCCATGCGGGGCCACCTCCCTAACACCAGAGTCAGCTAGCTGCTGTGCTCTGCGTCCTGCATACAGCAGTAAAGACTCCGCAGCACGCACCGCACTGTGGCCAGCATGCAGCAAGTGGCAGCAGCAGGGGCAGCAACAGGGGCAACTGCAGCAGCAGCAGCAGGGGCAGCTGCTGGGCTGACCCTCACTGGAGCAGTGCCTGGCACAGTGAAGTGCCCTTGCTGCAACAAAGTAGGAAGGAAAAACAGGATTGAAAGAAGAACACAGGGAAGACTAGAAAGGAGAAAGATAGAAAGGAAGAAAGGACGGGAGACAGACAAAAAGAAAGGCAGGAGGGTAGCGTCAGGGTGTGCCCCTGGCTGTCCCGCCCTGTGCGAGCTGCTGGGGCCACTCACTCGTACACCTTGCCCTCATGCAGCACCACACAGGGTATGAACCACAGCATCATAATGTCTGCTGGCACGCCCTTGTCATGGTATACCATGGAGCGCACCTGCAGGCAGGCAGGCAGGCAGGCAGGCAGGCAGGCAGGCAGGCAGGCAGGCAGGCAGGCAGGCAGGCAGGCAGGTGAGGGTTGTCCAGGATGTATGGACCTGTGTTATCCCGCCTGCTTGCCTGCTCATGCATGGGAACCTGGTGTCAGCAGGGTTGGTGTCACATCAACCTTTAGGTGAACAGCAGGGTCGACCCTGGCTGACCCTGCAGCTGCCCCGAGCTGCACCATGGGCACTGGCTGCTGCCGTGACCCAGGACCCTGGCCCTGCACTCGCCTGGTACGTGTATTTCTGTCCGCGGACATATGATTTGATGATTGAGGTCAGCTGGTTCCTAAGGGGGACGGTGGCATTCACCGAGCTGGTGATCCATTGCACTGCAGTCGCTGCATCCGGCGCCTGCATGAACTTCCAGTTGAGAGGGCTGGACCAGATTGCGCGGTACTGCGGTGCAAGGCAGGGGTGCTGGCTCAGCACGACAGCCGACTGACAGTTGGAAGCGGCTAAAGCTGCCGCTGATGCTGATGCCACAATTAACCCACCAAAGGAGCAAGCAGGGCAAACGACACACACCTGATAATTGTCATCAGACCATGCACCGGGCTTTGCTGGGTCAGGTTCAAAGATGTGCAGTGCGGCATGCAGCCTGTGTGTTTGGGCACCGCTCTCAGCAGATTCTACTGTCACTGCACGCAGCCCAGAAGGCACGCCAGGAGGCTCCTGCTCTGGTGGGAGTGCTATCATGCTGATGTCGAAGTCCAGCGGTTTGCGCACACATCCCAGATTGTTGAACCCAACTTCCAGCTGTGTTTGAATAGTTGAGCTCCTGCAAGCCACACACCTCCAAGTTTCTTAATCTGCACCGTCCTTACTACCGCGATTGGAGCAGTGCAACTTCTCACCCCCGCAGCGCTAGCAATTCCTGCTGCAATTTAGCGACTTGCTGTTGCAAGCTTGCCACTTGCACTGCGAGGTCCATTGCTGGGGGTCCGCAGGCCCCATTGTTGGACCCCGCCTCGGCTCGACCATTACAATCGAGCAGGCTCGTGCTTCTGTGCTGCCATGCCCAGCCAAACCACGTCGTCTATTTATTAGATGCGCGCACGGCGTTGGGTTGGTATATCGCTGTCCGCTATTGATGTCTCGTCACGGTACGGTACGAAGCATAAAATGAACCAAGGCCAGATCGGGGCATGGAAAATCTTGGGCACGTGCTGCCTGTCCGGCCGATGTGGAATGTGTTTGGTGCAGCAGTCTAGCTTGATGGCTGTCGACGCACTAGCACCATGGATGGGAGGCCTTTACTACTACTAGTGAGCAGGGGCAGTCGAGCAGATGATACTAGGGGTAGCATTGTAGGCAGCGCCCCTACCTACAGTAATACAGACAGACAAACAAAACTCATTCAATATGGAACAACATGTTTGACTGTGGGTAACCTCACTCAGCTACTCCAATCAAGTTGAAGCATCCTCGGTCGCACCCTTGATGACTACAAACCCCACTCCGATGTCAATTTCCCCCTGAACCACTGGGCACCTCATCAGAACTGACAGCACTATGCTTATCAGCTAACAGCCTGTGCACACTACTAGGGCCTATGCATTGTTGCGGGCCCGACCATCAGAGCCCCGCCGGTACTCCGCAGCCCGGTGCAGCCGCTGCCACTGACATTGACCCGCTTGTAGCCCTGCTGGTACTCATCGCCAACGGGGGCAGAGCCTCCAGGCCCTCCCACTGGCTCAGCTCCATGCACACTGCGTCGCGTCGTCAGTTTGCTTCGGGGGGTCTAGCCTTTCGTCAAGCTTTCCGTGCTTACCGGCTGCACTCTGAGCGGGGGATCAATGACAACTCCTTGGGTAATCACTTACATCTGACATCACAGGTGTAATCATACCTTTTACTTCTGTGCCATGCAACTGACCAACAGGGTCTCTGCAGGGGGTGCCCAGCCTCCGCTGCCCGGGTGCTGCTGCAGCGCTTGAGGGCCCAGCAGCGCCTGCAGCTGCTCCACGGGCTCCATGCCACCGCCAGGCCGCAACAAGCCCCGCCTGACCGCCTCGCCTGCACACATGACTGCATGACTGCTCAGGGCAAACAGGGCGCATGGCAACCAGCCTGTTGACCACGCTGTGGTGCCCCTGGTGCCTCTGAAAACACAGTGCCTCAGACATCGAGAAGTTGGGTCAAGGGTTAAAATGGTGGGAGCACAAAAGGAGTGTTACATCCAGGCTGGTCATCCATGGTGAGCCAGTTATGGCCGCGTTGCGCCGTTTCTTGTACCAGCCAGTGCCTTGCAGAGTGTTGGCGTGTCATGTAATACCGTGTCATGCCGTGCCATGCCATGCCATGCCATGCCATGCCATGCCATGCCATGCCATGCCATGCCATGCCATGCCATGCCATGCCATGCCATGCCATGCCTGCACCTGCTTGTGGATCTAGGGGGTCTTGGGCCAGCAGCTTGTTCCACACGGCGGAGGACAGGCAGCGGGCATACACGTAGGCATAGTAGGTGGCGGCGTAGATGGTGAGGTGTCCAAACCGTGCCTCAGGGTGGCTCCCTGCATGGTCAACCCACCAAATGTCACACCCAAACACATGTCTTCATGGCCAAACAATTTTCATGACATAACCCTTGCTCGTTGATACTGCTGCAGCACATGAGCACACAGAGGCCTCAGTCAGCTGGTGTACAGACTTGCTTTGTGCAATGACCAGATATGCTCCCTATGGCCAGGCTCCTCTGTTCATGCTCCCCTGTACGTGCTCCCTCTGTTCATCCTCTTTCAGTGAAGGCCACAGTTGCAAGCCCACCATGGCCACACAGTGACAAAGAGCAGCAGCAGGAGCTGCAATAGGGCACTGCTCTGTGGCTCCCAGCTTGCGTGACCACTTTTGACTGCGTCTGCCGGGCAAGAGCCGGGGTACTAGGCCGGGTCGCACACGCAGGAGTGGGCGCGCTGAAGCAATCGACTGACCCGTGATCCAGGGCAGCGAGGAGTGCGGCTCAACCGCATGTCGCCACGCGTCGCTGGTGCCGCCGGCCGGGACCTCCGGGGCGCCGAAGAGCCTCTGGTCCGCCAGACTGAGCAAGACCTGGCGCGCAAAGCAAAGCGCGCGGATGTGAACCTAGACGTTGGCATCACTAAGCAGGGAGCAGCCTTGAGTGTGTCGCCCTGTTCCGCTCTCACGCTCACCTGCTGCTGCAAATCAATGGCCCAGAAGTGTGACCTGTCGGCGCACATAGCGGCAGCCAAACCGTCCGGCAGCGGATCCCGCGTCGTGCGGTGTCTGGCCAGTAACGCCAAGCTCCGGGGGTCCGACGCGAACTTCTCCCACAACAGGCTGGGTAGCTCCACCATGTCTTGGGCGCACCTGCGGAGGCGCGCCGCGGTCTCAAGGTGGATGCGCCAAGAGCGTGGCTGTGCCGACCCTTACCCGACCCACGTGGTCCAATTATCTTTAATTTGTTGATTTCGCTCAACCGTAAAATCAGTTAGTTCGTTCCTTGGTCGGTTTGTTGGTTGACTCTTGTTGGGTGGGTGGGTGGGTGCTATGGAGGGTATGTGGGCGTGGCCGTCCCCTGTGTGCCTGGGCCCTTACCTTGTGCCCCAGTGGTGTTGGTAGCGCGTGCGTGAGGCCAGGTTGTGGAGGCAGTGGCCCCACTCGTGCAGCAGCACCCGCAGCTCCCTGGCGCCCAGCACCACACCCGCTGCTGAGCTGCCTGGCGGCCCAAAGTCGGCGCTCAACACCATGATGGGTGCCTGCAGGGAGGCAGGGGGGAGGGCAGCTGGGAAGGGGAGAGGGGCGTGGGGGGACGGAATGGGTGGGTGGAGGGTGGAGGGTGGAGGGTGGAGGGTGGAGGGTGGAGGGTGGAGGGTGGAGGGTGGAGGGTGGAGGGTGGAGGGTGGAGGGTGGAGGGTGGAGGGTGGAGGGTGGAGGGTGGAGGGTGGAGGGTGCAGGGTGGAGGGTAGCCCCTAGCCTCAGCCCACCTGGTACTTGCCTCCCTCCAGCTCACGCCCACATCTGATGGGGAAGGTGACAGCGCTCGGGTACTTGCCTGGGCGGCTGCACCCACACTCCCAATCACACTCTCACACTGATGCTCGCACTTGTAGTCACACCCCCACTTGGAGGCCCAGGGACCCCCCGGTTGCCCCCTCCACCTCCCACCATCAGACAAGCCCGGCTCAGCCTCCCAAACTCATTCAACCACTTACCCTGCACTCCTGCCCTCCCTCTCCCAGCCCTCCTGACCACTTGCCCCATCACCCCCCTCCCCCTCCCCCCCTCCCCCTGCCCCCTCCCCCCTGCCCCCCTCCCCCTCGCCCCCCTCCTCCCCTCCCCCCTGCCCTCCCCCGTCCGCCGCACCTGACCAAGTCCAGGAACACAGTGCCCAAGTGTCCCTCCTCAGCGTGCTGGGCCTCCACCTTGATGACCCCAGGCGCCCACGCCTCCCCCCCGGCAGCAGGCTGCCAGCTCAGCCTGATGCCCAGCAGCTGATGGGTCAGGGCGGCCAGGCCATCCAGCACGCTGGTCAGCTGCGTATAGCTGCACCAGCAGCAGCAGCAGCAGCAGCAGCGCGCAGCAGCATCATCAGCAGCAGCAGCAGGTCACAGTGGTGGGAGCAGCAACAGGAGCAGCAACAGCAGCGGCGGCAGCAGCAGCAGTGTTGTCGGGGGCATGCGTTCACCAGTGGCTGCCCTCCCCTGCCTCTTGGCGAATTGAACGCCTAGCTGTCCCCCTTCTCACCCTCACAGCTGAACCTGCCCCCCCACCTCCCCCATAGCCCATCAACAGCTCAAGTTGACTTCACAGCCCTGGTCCCAGCAGCAGCACTGCGCCATCATCCACACCATGCTTGTACCTTTGCCCTCAGCCTCCCAGCACTTCCTTTCTATCACTCCTTTTCCATGTCATTTTTACCCCCATGCATCCCTCCTCCCTCACACCCCATGCATCTCTGTTTGTAAACCAGCTCACATGCTGCGCATGGGGCACGTGCTCACTTCTCCAGCAGGCTGCGGCTCACAGTGAGGCCCTGGTGCGCGGCCCTGCTGCGGGCACGAGCCAGGGCAAGGTCCAAGTCCCAGGGCTGCAGTTGCTTCCCGGGGCCACCCGCCAGTTCCTGAGGGGGGGCAACAGTCACACTTGTGTAGGGGTGCAATGGCAGCAAGTCAAGGAGGGCAACAGCTGGGTTAGGGCAGGGGGGAAGGGGGAGGGGGAGGGGGAGGGGGAGGGGGAGGGGGAGGGGGAGGGGGAGGGGGAGGGGGAGGGGGAGGGGGAGGGGGGGGGAGGGGGAGGGGGAGGGGGAGGGGGAGGGGAGGGGGAGGGGAGGGGGAGGGGGAGGGGGAGGGGGAGGGGGAGGGGGAGGGGGAGGGGGAGGGGAGGGGGAGGGGGAGGGGGAGGGGGAGGGGGAGGGGGAGGGGGAGGGGGAGGGGGAGGGGGAGGGGGAGGGGGAGGGGGAGGGGGAGGGGGAGGGGGAGGGGGAGGGGGAGGGGGAGGGGGAGGGGGAGGGGGAGGGGGAGGGGGAGGGGGAGGGGGAGGGGAGGGGGAGGAGGGGGAGGGGGAGGGGGAGGGGGAGCTGTGTACCTGGCATTCCTGATCAGCGTATGGTTTTACAGCATTAGCCAGCTGCGTCAGGAATGCTACAATAGCCTCAGGCCGTTCAGCGAGACTGCAACCAGGCCATTCAAGGTAGAAAGGCAGGAAAGGCAAGGTCTGTAGGTATGCAGGGCAACTGAGCCAGGGCAGGGCTAGGCAAGGCGAGCCACTATAATGCAGCCTAAGAAGCAGTACACACGGTTGGAATACCCCATGCAACATCCTCACGCCTCCCTATCCTGGTCACACCTCGCGCCTGTGGCTTTGAGATGCGAAAAGCTGGGTTGTCCCAGCAAGCGCGCCATCTCGGAACGGGCTCCGATCATCGCCTCCAGGAGCGACACGTTTGAGCCTGGGCTGCGCGATGCCGCCTGCCACACCTGGTAACACAGCAGGGCGTGCCGCAAACCCCTTCAAAATGCTGATGAAGGCGAACATCATGTGGGAGAGCGAAGCCGTGGCGAGGTGTGTGCGTAAACGTGAATATCTAAACGGGCACACTGTACCATGTGTGACCACGTCGTTGCCCTGTACCTGCTTCCGGACAGCCGCAGAGGGTTCCGAGGACAGCAGCGAGCTGACCGTCCCAGGGTCCAGCGGCAGCGTCGTCGTTGCGCCCGTCAACCCCCGCCGCACGCGAACGCTGCCTAATTCCCTCGGGTCCCGCTGCAAGCAGTCGCGGTCGGGGCGGAACAAGGGGGTTAGGGCAAGAACACCCGGCGGTTCAGTCCAACCCGGTGCCTCGTTCAACCCGGCTCGGGCTGCATCGAAGCTGTCAGATCTCTGTTCTTTGTCAGATGATGTCGTCCGGGCACCCGCGACACCCAGCGTTTTGGCGCCTGAGTCCATCCGGCTCAGGCCGCATCAAAGCTGTCGTGGACAGCTGACGTGTCGGGGCACAGCCCCACCCGCAGCACACAGCAACGGCCTCATGTCAAGGTGGTCTGTCCAGCGAAGCAATAGCAGCAGACGACGACAGCGTGGAGGATTGGAGGAGCTTCTGCCCGCGGCCCTGCGGCCTGCGCCCACCCCCTGCGCTAAACCACGCCTACCGAAGCGCGATGGACGCACCAATGCGGTGTTGAAGGCGACGGCGTAGTGGTGGCTGCTGTTCATGAGCTCCTGCGCCAGCGCACACCATGTGCAAGGCTGGGTGCTGAGAGGGCGGTGTGTTAAAGTAATGAACCGACTGGCAATTAGAATGTATTAACTAGGCCTGGGTGCTGTAGAGGCTGCGTGCTGCAGCAGTAAGCCTTGGGGCGAAAAAGTGATTATGATTATGATGATGATGACGGCTCAATGATGACGGTTCAAGGCTGCCTAACCAATCAACCAACTCCTGACTAACTAACTCATAGACTAACCTAGGAAGTCTAAGCACTCCCACACCCCTTTACCCCCTACACTCCCCTGCCCCTTCCTCCACTCCTGCTCCTGCTCCCCGCTCCTGACACATCCCCCTCCTTCCCCCCTCCTATCCCCTCACTCCTGCTCCCTGCTATCCGTCCCCCCCCCCCGCTCCTTCCCTCCCTCCCTCCCTCCTCCCCCCCACCTGCATGCGCTCCCGCTGGGCTGCTGGCAGGTGGATCCCCGCCTTCTCCATGTCCAGCTGCAGCTTGCGGCCCACCATCAAGGTCTCGGGGCACCAGGCCCGCAGCGCTTCACCCCGCAGCAGGGGGCCGACCTCCTCGGCCCCAACGCCACAAGCAGCACCTGCAGCCACGGAGCCAGGCTGGGTGGGGGGCCACGTCAGGCTAAGCAAGGGTGGGGGGAGGCGGGTGGAGGGTGGAGGGTGGGGGATGAGGGGTGGGGGGTGGGGGGTGCGTGTGGGAGGGTGGGGGGTGGAGGGTGCGGGTGGGAGGGTGGGGGGTGGGGGGTGGAGGGTGCGGGTGGGAGGGTGGGGGGTGGAGGGTGCGGGTGGGGGGTGGGGGGTGGAGGGTGCGGGTGGGAGGGTGGGGGGTGGGGGGTGGAGGGTGCGGGTGTGAGGGTGGGGGGTGGGGGGTGGGGGGTGGAGGGTGCGGGTGGGAGGGTGGGGGGCGGAGGGTGGAGGGTGCGGGTGGGAGGGTGGGGGATGGCCCTGAGCCCACTCAAGCAGTACAGTACAGCCCCGGGGCTACATAAGGGTGGAGGGGGAGGGAAAAGGGTAGCTGCAGTAGCAGTGCGCGTCTAAGGCAATGAAGGCAGCAGGGATTCATTCAATGGCTAGGGAAGGCACAGGGCCAGGCCAGGTGGGGGAGGGGGGGGCGGTCAAGATAGCAGGGAGTCCTCCCTATCTACCAGCCTCTATAATGGGCTTCAGCAGCATGACAGGACGGCTGCGCCTCCCTAACCCCTGAGCCCACCTATGCCTGTGTGTGGGGGTGCTGGTGGGGGGTGTGACGAGGGGGTGGGGGGGAGTGGGGGGGGGCCGGCGCTTGCAGCTGCTGCCGCCAGGGAGCGCTGGGCCAGGGCTGTGGCTGCAGCCAGCTTGCGGTACAGGCCCTGGTGCTGGTTCACGTTGGAGATGTAGGCTGCGGTCAGGAGGGGGGGTGGGGGGAGGGAGGGGGCGGTCAGGTGGGGTGGAGGGGGCGGTCAGGGGGAGGGAGGGGGCGGACAGACTGGGCTGGGGCTGTCAGGCTGTTCCCTCACAGCACCCAACCCCCTGTGCTGCACCCAACCCCCCCGCTCCCGTTCCCAGAATTGCCCCCTGGCCCCTGCCCCCTAGCCCCTGCCCCCCTCCCCCCGCCTCACCCCCCAGGTCATGGCACACATTCGAGGCCGCAGCCCTCCAGCCGGCATCCTCGTGGATGTTGCGCGCCGCCTCCGCCGCGTCATAGCACTGGCACAGCTGAGCAGGCGAGGGGGGCAGAGCAGGGCAGCGCAGAGCAGAGCAGGGGGCTGAGGGCTGGGGTGACAGCAGCACAGTCGCATGCGGTGCGGCTGAGCTGAGCCATGGGCCTGCTAGGTGGGGGCAAGGCGCATGGGGGGGACGCATGGGGGCAGGGGGTGCCTAATGCGTGAATTCGTGCAGGAGTCCAGCAGGAGCCCCGTGCAGGAGTGCAGGAGGAGGGCTGGCAGGGGCACAGCAATGACCAGCAGGGTTTGAGCCGGTGACCACCTGTGATGTCATACTTGAGAAATGTTATAATAAACTGAGCATGGCATGTTTACGCTATGCTGGCCCATTGGGGTCAGGGGGGGTGTTGAAGCATGCAGGTCGAGGTTGAAGCAGGGCCCAGGGGGGTGGGTGCGAGGTTCAAGCATGCAGGCGCACACATTGTGTATACTTGGCCTGGATTCAAAGGGGGGGGGGGGGGGCAGGGAGGAGGGGGGGTTAGGGGGGGGGGTCAGGGGAGGGGAAGCTGGCTGCACCTGGTCGCTGAGCTGGTCCATGAGGGCAACCACCCTGGCGCTGGGCGGGCAGGCCTCCATCTCTGCCACCAGGGCATCAGACCTGCAGCACATACACAGCCATGATGCAGAGCTGTGAAGGAGAAGAAGATCAAAGAAGACTCCGGCATGAGAAGTGGCGGTCAAGATGGGAGGAGCTTCCGGCTGGGGCTGGGGCTGGGGCTGGGGCTGGGGCTGGGGCTGGGGCTGGGGCTGGGGCTGGGGCTGGGGCTGGGGCTGGGGCTGGGGCTGGGGCTGGGGCTGGGGCTGGGGCTGGGGCTGGGGCTGGGGCTGGGGCTGGGGCTGGGGCTGGGGCTGGGGCTGGGGCTGGGGCTGGGGCTGGGGCTGGGGCTGGGGCTGGCCTGCCCCTTGGCCCCTGCTCCCAGCCCCCAGCGCTCTTAACATGTCGGCTGCCATCTTCAGAGATTTGGCCAGGCATGGTCCAACATCATCAAAACAAACACAAGCCGGGCCCTAATCGCCGGGTGTTCTGTGTAGCGATCATGCCTGCTGGTTGCCGGCTGGACGAGCAGAAGAAACACAAGCCAGCTCCACTGCATGGTTCATGGGGCGACCATTACTGCCGCCCACCTTGCGCGAGTTTCAAGGGCCCATCGTGTGAAGTCCACGGGGTTGCGCAAGAGGTCAATTCCGAACAGGCCGGGGGGCCCAGCATTGCTGCGAGTACTGACGCTGCGAGCTGTTGCAACGAACTCCCCAACCGGCTGGTAGATGCCGCGCAGCGCAGCGATGAACATTGTCACGGCGGTCGGTGCAGCATGTCCGGCCATATGCTGAGCCCATGCATGTTGACCTTGGACGGGTTTGATGTCTGCATCAGACTCTCAGGACCTGCACATTTACGAGAAAGTGTTGTGCGCCAAGATTCAACTCAAAATATTCACCTTTGTTCCAAGTGATTTTAAGGAGTGCAGTGAGGAGGGAACATTGAGCTTGGAACTTCATCTGACCCCGGGACCCCGGATCTCGCTTCCTAACATCGGGCACACCTGATGCTAAGCAATCAAGCAGTGCGGACAACACAACGCAAGCCATCACCCCGGTCCTGCCGCCGAAACAATGTCAACTATGCGACTCGCACCTCAACGCATGCACCCTAGGCTCTCGGCAGGTCCGCCTGCCTCATTATTATGGAAGCAGGAGACGTTGTGCAAAAACAAGGGGGAAAAAGGGGAAAATACCACTCTCGCTTTGAGGCTATGTGCACATAGTAGAGAAGCAGAAGTTTGCCGGACACTAAGGGGGTGGGGGAGCAGGGGGTCCCACAGGGGGGCAGGGCCAGGCCCAAATCCGAGTCCCGAGCCACAGCGCACACAGCTGCCATCCGCCCCACCCCGACGTCTTATGCCCAGCATAGGGTAAGGGTTAGGGTTAGGGTGAGGGTCCGCCTTCCTTGCCTCGATCTGCCTTTGCGGGAAGCCCCCACCCCCCTGAAGGGGGAGAGCGGACGATCAGCGAACCGGGTGGCTTTTACTTGGTCACCCGGCTTGCTGGCTGGCAGGCAGGCTGGCACGTCTACTGGGGAGGGTCCATGCTTGTCCACTTGTTGAACACGTCCCAGTTGTGGGTGTCGTTGTGGCTGTGGGGCAGGGCAGGGCAGGGCAGGCAGGGAGGGCAGGGCAGCACACCAGGTGGTCAGCAGTGGGTGGAGAGGGTCAGCTTGGCTCAGGGGTGGCAGCAGGGCTCAAGGGGGTCAGGGCTGGGTGCTTGATCCATGATTATAGCAGGACCCCCCAGACACAGCAAGCAGCCAAGGTAGGAGCAGGAGCAGCAGCAGGTGGATGTGGTGGTTGAAATGGTGGTGGTGGTGGTGGGGGGGGGGGGGGCAAGGCCTGCTTTGCGCCTGGCCTGACCCAGTCTGACCTGTGCGTGAAGCCCAACGACCTCTCCTCCTCAATGCATGCAGTCTTGCGGTAGGCGATGATGTAGGCATTGCGCCAGCCCTGGCTCCACAGGGGGGCAGCAGGGCAGCAGCAGCAAGTACTGGAGCAGCAGGGCAGCAGCAGCAGCACTGGCAGCAGCACTAGCAGCAGGAGCAGGGCAACAGCCGCAGCAGCAGGGCAGCAGCAGGGCAGCAGCCGCAGCAGGGCGTCAGGCCCCACCTGGCTCCTGTTGGGCCCGCTGCTGTGCACCACACGCTCATTGTGGACGGTGATGGAGCCGCGGGGCAGCGGCTGCAGGCTAGCACGCGCCTCCTCGCCTGGACCCACCGCCGTGTAGAGGGCGTGGGAGTTCTCACGGCTGCCGCTCACTGCGTGGACAACAGGGCCACACACCTGCAATGCGCCACTGCTGCCTGCACCCCCGCCTGCCCACCCTGCTCCGAACTTGCCCTGACCACCCCCCTGACAACCCTGACCACCCCCCTGACCCCCCTGACCCCCCTGACCCCCCTGACCCTCATCTCTGGCAGTGACCACCTAGCAGGGCCCCCTGACCTGGCATGTCCTCCTTGAACCCCCCCTCCCCTCCCCCCTCCCTGGACCCCTCAATGAACGACCCCCCACCCCCTGACCCCCCCTGACCACCCCTGACCCCCCTGACCTGGTATGTGGCGCCGCAGCTCAGATTCCTTGTGGCTGCCCTTCAGGAACCGCATGCACCCATTCTGCACCACCACCACCACCACCACCACCACCACCACCATCACCACCACCACCACCACTTGTTTGTTCACCGCAGCGAGTAAGTGTGTCAGCAGCAACAACAGGTGTGGACGACGGCAGTGTGAACTCCCCTCTTCACCTCCTACCCCCCCATCTTCACCTCCTTTTTACCCCCCCCCCCCCCCTCTTCACCTCTTTTGCCCCCCCCCTCTGCATCTGCCGCCCCGCCTCCTGCCGCCCCGCCTCCTGCCGCCTCCTGCCGCCCCGCCCACCTCCACAGTGGATGTCGTGACTGCCAGCCAGCAGGTGGCCGTGGCCAGGGAGCTGGTCAGGGGCGGCCAGTAGGCCTGCGGGGTCGCGGCACTGGCTGTCAGCCCGCTGCTGCATGCGCCTCACAGGGGGTGTGCGGCTCATACCCAACCAGGTGAAGAGAATGGTCTAGGGAGAAGGGGGGAGGGTAGGAGGGTGTTGTAGAAAAAGGGGGAAGGGAAGAGGGGAGGGGGCGCGGGGGGAGGGATGGGAGCGGGGAGTGTGAGGGGGCTAGGGGGGTAAGAGGGCGAGAGGCGCACCATGTCCTGGTGCCAGGGAAACAGTGAGTCCTCGCTGCCGGGCCGCTTGGCCAGGATCTGCACCAGAGCAGCCGAGCAAAGCAGAGCAGGCGTGCGCTCATCACTGTGCAGTGCAGCCCAGGAGCCAGAGTGGCAGCTCAGCAGCACATCTTGAGTGTGTGAGGATGGACCTCCAGCAGCGCGGCGCCGGCTGAAAAGAAGGGCTGCAAGGCGCCGGCTGAAGGGAAGGGCTGAGCGGCGCCGGCTGTAGGGAAGTGCTGCAAGGCGCCTGGTGTCAGTCATGCACAGTGAGGGGCCAGGCCACCAGGCCCCTGGTACAGCCCCCCTGGCCTGGCCGCCTCCTTCCCCTCCACTGCCGCTGTGTCTGTCAGATACAATGAGGAGCCAGGCCGCCAGGGAAGGGAAGGGAAGGGCTGCAAGGGCCCCGGCCCCACCCCCTGCTGTCTGTATCCCTGGCCTGGCCATTGAGGGACCAGGCCGCCAGGCCCCCTGATGCAGCCCCCCTGATGGGTCCCCCTGGTGCAGCCCCCCTGGTGCAGCCCCCTGCTGTCAGGGTCCCCTGCTGTCAGTCAGGACCATGGAGGGGCCAGGTCACCAGGCCAGGTACAGCTCACCCTGGTCCCCCTGGCCGCCCCCATCCCGACCACCAAGTCCTCCAGCCCCTTTCCTTGCCGCCTTCACGCACCCCCCCACACAACCCTAACCCCACCAGGCCCTCCAGCCCCTCCTCGTGCTGGCAGGCAGCAATATGTACCCTATGTACCCTATATATGCCCTATGCCCTGGACCCTGTAGCCTACCCCCACCAGGCCCAGTGCAGTGCAGTGGAGTGGCAGCAGTGCAGCCATGCGATGGCAGGCGGCAGGCAGCTGTGCTTGCTTGCTGCGACTTGCCCCACCTCCCCTACCTGATCGTAGTCTATGGCCATGTCGCCCCCTTGCAGCTGCTGCGCGATGTCCTGCACATGTAGGAGAGGCCAAGAGGGGCCAGGAGGGGCGGCGGAGCTGGCAATAGGGGCGGGGTGGCTGCAAGCCTGCCATCAAGTAAGGGTTTGCTGACCTTAGCTGTGCACGCCGTGCCGATAGGGTTAGGGCTGGTACGTACTGAGCCTGAGCCTGGCCTCCCCTCACCGCTGAGCCGGGCTCAGGCAGCGCACTTGCCTGGCTGCGCTTCTCAAACAGGTTTCCCTGCTGGCCTGGGTTGTACTTGCGTGGCAGCATCACATTGTACTGCAGGCAGCAGGCAGTACAGTGGGGCAGGGGCAGGGGCAGGGGCAGGGCAGGGGCAGGGGCAGGGGCAGGGGGCAGGGGCAGGGCAGGGGCAGGGGCAGGGGCAGGGCAGGGGCAGGGCAGGGGCAGGGGCAGGGCAGGGGCAGGGGCAGGGGCAGGGCAGGGGCAGGGGCAGGGCAGGGGCAGGGGCAGGGGCAGGGGCAGGGCAGGGGCAGGGGCAGGGGCAGGGGCAGGGGCAGGGGCAGGGGCAGGGGCAGGGGCAGGGCAGGGGCAGGGGCAGGGGCAGGGGGCAGGGGCAGGGGCAGGGGCAGGGGCAGGGGCAGGGGCAGGGGCAGGGGCAGGGGCAGGGGCAGGGGCAGGGGCAGGGGCAGGGGCAGGGGCAGGGGCAGGGGCAGGGGCAGGGGCAGGGGCAGGGGCAGGGGCAGGGGCAGGGGCAGGGGCAGGGGCAGGGGCAGGGGCAGGGGCAGGGGCAGGGGCAGGGGCAGGGGCTCACCACTGTGAACTGGTCAGGCGAGCGGTCAGTGGCTCCACTCATATCACACAAGTCCTTGCCAGGCACCTGCAGGGGCAGGGGCAGCAGCTGGTAGCTAGAGGCATTGGGGAGGGCAGGGGCAGGGGCAGGGGCAGGGGCAGGGGCTTGGGCAGGGGCAGGGCCAGGGCAGCAGCTGTTCGCGTGGGGCCAGGTCCAGGGCGTTGTAAGGGAGGGACAGCACTGGGCAAGAGGCTAGGAGCTTGCATGGATAGCCTCCGCTCCACCCTCCTTGCCTTACACTTTACCTCCCTCCCTGCCTCCCTCCCTTCCTCACTTATCATCTTCCTACCTCCCTCCCTCACACCCCCGCCCTACCTTGCAACTTGCCTAACATAAACCTAGCGACTCAGCAACGCAGCAACTGCAGTCCACCCCTCCCAGCCTCCAACCCTCCCAGTGTGCCTAGTTAGGCAACGCAGCAGGTCATCATAGCACCCCCCTGACCTCAATCTTGCGCTGCAGGTAGGCCTGGTACCAGGGGTCGATGTGCTGCGCCATCTCCTCCTCACTCATCACCCCATGCAGCGCCACAAACCTGCAAGCCAGCCCAGTGCTGCAGCCCAGTGGGTCCCCACCTGCACCCCACCCTCACACCTCCCCCTACCCCCTCACTGTGCCCTCCCGCTCTCCCCCTGCAGTCCACCCTGCCCTCCTGCCCAGCTGGGTGTGGTGCTGACTGTGCCTGTGCCATCAGGCCTGTGCTTTGATGTGTAGAACCACCATAGACATGGCAGGCTGGCGGCTTGAACCTGTAAACTGACAGCAATTGTCCCCCCATGCAAGCATGTAGGCGGGTGCTGGTGCGGGTGACATCCCTCGTACACCCTCGGTCAGCCCTACAGGCTTCAACAGCACTACGTGCGCTGGAGAGGCTGTTGGGGAGGCCGTGTGGCGCAGCTCCCGGGCGCGTCGTCTGCGCTGCGTCAGCTGTCCCAAAAACCCTAGGGATGGATTCACAGGCCATGATCGCAGCGTCGTACCGCCCTTGTTGGCCCCTGCTCTTGCGCAGCTGAGGCATGTCGCACGCACCCGTCCCGGTGAAAGGCCTTAAGCTCCTCAGGTCCCAGGATGTACCGATCGCCACAACGGCCTGTTTGCGGGCTGGCCACTGCACTGTTGGTTTGGCTGGCGTGGACAGCGGTGCGGACGCAGCGGGCCAAGCGGCGAGGGGGGCAAGCGGCAACAAATGACGCGGACCCCAACCCGCAGGCAGCCATCTTGATCCTTACAATCTACGCAGCTTCCTTAAGTTATGTCTGCGTATTGGGCTCGGCTGCATGTTCTTTTGCGCTTTTTGAGGGTTTGCGGATTTGCGGGTGGGGGGGTGGTTTGAATGCGCGCAGAAAACTCGACATGATGGTAGATTACAAGCTCGTACAAGTTTTCATCCCTACAGCCCTCATGCTACTCCAAAACAAAGCAAGCGTTGTAATCAAACACTGGCTGCGAGCTCCTTATTGTAAAGGCTACTGAGCAGTAGCACTACTTTCAGCTTAGCCTTCTGGGTGTGTGTGCCTGTAGCTAGAGCCCTAGTAGCTTCAACCCACACACACCCCCTTTGCGAGGGGTTCCAGTGCCAGGCCAAGCAGCTGCCCCCAACCCACCCTCTTCCTTTTGTGCACCTAGCCATGGAGTGTCATACAAGCAGTCCCTTTCCTGCATCCAGCCATTGCAAGCAGAGCCAAACCCTGCAGGGAGTGAATAGGGGGCGGCTTGCATGCGCATGGGGTGTGCAAGCAGGCAAGCCTTCTACTACCAGGCAATGGGTACAGCTTGCCAGTTGCCAGTTGGCAGGTGGCCACACCGATGGCAGCTGTAGCACAGCCAGCAGCCAGCCCAACTCGGTGGCTGCCCATTCCACCTGCAGCTTCCTGGTGGCCGAACCCATCAGACCCTGGCCTGTACCAGGACCCCTAACAGGCCCAGGAGGGGGCGCCAATTCCGTCACCATGAGATGGTTTCCATACAATGAGGTCAGCCGCCTCCTCCCACACTGGACTGCTGCCCAAAGAGGATAGGTGGGGCAGCATTGCTCGAGCCTGTCTAGGCCTAGGCCCTTGCGCCAACTGTATACTCCCCGCTTTTCCTTGCCTGCTGCTGCCACCCTGACCAACTGCTACGGCCACAGGAACGTGGAGGAGCAGGCCGGTGCCGCTGTGGCAGAGTCAACCAGCTGGAGACCCCGGATATACTCATGTTTTCATTAATGTTTTCAGGTTCATGTGAGGAGGTATCCAGGAAACTAGCAAGTGCAGCGACCTCTGCCGCTTCCACCTCACCAGGCACCTGACTGTGGACCTCACTTTCACCTGGGTACCTCAGTTACAGCTTGCACCACATTTGTTTTCATGGTCGCCGCCCGTACCCTATGCTACGATAGCTGGAGGTAGAACTGAGGTACTTGGACCCGGAAACTCACATTCAGCACCTCTTAGCCAACAAAGGGCCACCGACCCAGCATAAAGGGCCATGCTCTGAAGTCGCGCCTCCTTGACAGGGCGGAAAACCTCCCAGCTAGAAGCCGTACACATTGTCTCGTTTCTGCATTTCTTGGTTGATCTTTCCTGCAATGGCAAGGAAGAAAACATAGCGCAGCATTTCGTTGAAGAGGCGGTTGGCTTTTGACTTTTGATCACAATTCGACAGCTTGCAGCTTCGCGCCTGCTACGCAACCCCTGCAGCAAACTGACTTTTAGCCTGAATGGCGCTCGACCTCACCGAGTTGACCGAGGAGCTCAATCAAACACGCCTTGCGGTCGATGCCTGGACCGCCAGGCAAAATGCAGTGGCGGGAGGTTTAAAAGAAATGCATACCTCCTGGAAATTTGACCAGGATGGTGAGCAGAGAAGGCACCACGCAAGCAGCTGCCTACACCCCAGGAATCATTGTAAAGACGTATAGCTTTAGCACAGTAGGCTCAGCACGAAAGGCAGGTTAACCAGGCGGTGGTTTGCAAAATGTTCAGCAGGGCAGCCAGGGTCGGTAGCCATCACCTAGCATGTGCTGCCCAGTGTGCATCAACACCTCTTACCAAACAGTGGAGTGTCATGCGCATGGCTGAGTGGCAGCTCCATTCAAACTGCCCTCTCCCTATGCACTGTGCCATCGTGCCATCAGTGTGTTTTCATGGCCCATGCAGCAAAGATCGACCAGTTGGAGTCAAGCCACCGAGCCTTACAAGACGCAGCGCTGCAAACAAAACATCGTGAGAGGAAGCTTTGCAGGGCAAGGCTGTGTTCAACATGCCCATCTGTCGTGAAGCAGCCCACCCCTCATGGGCTGCAGGCTTGGAGACCGAAGCGCAGGAGGTTTCTGCCCTGCAAGACACCTCCACTGCTCTGCGGCAGCAGAAGGACCAGGTGTACGCGGTGGTGGTGGCGCTGCAAGACACCCTGCAGGCTCAGGAGCAGCAGTACAGTCAGAAGGAGGCAGGTGAGGCAAGCTGCAGTCCATCACCGCTCCGCACCTCATCTCACCCCATCTCAACTCAACTCACCTCCCCTCACCTTACCCCACCTCAACTCACCTCACCCCACCTCAACTCATGTCATTGTGCGGCACACAGCATCAAGGGCGGGAGCAGGCTGCGCATCTCTGAGCACTTGCAAGGAACTTGCTCTCCTATCCGCCAGTTTCAACTACTGCCCCTTCCTTTCACCCTGCCTAGCTCTAGGTTGCTGCTGCTGGGTGGTCTGGGGTTGGGTGTGCTGTAAGCCAGCGAACCCCACCTGCCCAGCAGTGCAGCCAGCCTCTGGTTGAAGGGCAAGTAGGGGGTTGCAAGCTTCCCAGCTTTGCCCACAAACAGGGGACAAACAGCATGCACCTGCGCAAGACAAACATGGTACCTCATCACTCATGGTGATGATGTAGAGCAAGAGGCGCCTCTATGGCCTGGCTTGCATCACTTGCATGCAGCCCCATGGTGCAGGCAGGCCGAGGGTGCAGGCAACCCCTGTGTCCCCGACGCCTGCTGTGTGGTGTGTCTCATGCTGCTGCCGTGCAGAAGCGGCCTCCCAGGACAGCGTGCACCGCAAGAAGCTTGCAGCGCTGCAGCGAGTGCTGCACATGTACTCCTCACGCCTGGGGCTGACCTTCAAGCAGGGCGCAGGTGAGGGCCACCACGCGTGTGGAGGCCGCAGTGCATGTGCATGGGGGCTGCCCACACATGAGGCTGTGGTTCGGTGCCTGCTGCTCACAGTGGAGATTATGATGGTCAGAGAGGTGGCGTGTCTGTTAGGCTGGGGTGGACTATCAGGATGATGTGGGCTGCCAGGCTGGGGTGGGTCTGGGACAGGACAGGGCTGTGTACAGAAGACCCAAATAGGACCAAGGTTTCAAGTGTGTAGCGTAGCAGCAAGGCGCTGTGACCGGATTCAGTGTGGCTGGGCAGGGTAAGGGCAGGGCAGGGGCAGGGTAGGGCGGGGGCAGGGGCAGGGTGAGGGGGGTCTACTTGGACACATCAGGGCAGGGCACGGCATTGGGAGGACGGCACAGAGAGGGGCAGGGCAGGGGCAAGGCATTGGGGGGCTCAGGCACAGAGAGGGGCAGGACAGGGGCAAGGCATTGGGGGGCTCAGGCACAGAGAGGGGCAGGACAGGGGCAAGGCATTGGGGGGCTCAGGCACAGAGAGGGGCAGGACAGGGGCAAGGCATTGGGGGGCTCAGGCACAGAGAGGGGCAGGACAGGGGCAAGGCATTGGGGGGCTCAGGCACAGAGAGGGGCAGGACAGGGGCAAGGCATTGGGGGGCTCAGGCACAGAGAGGGGCAGGACAGGGTCTGATTATACATAGCAGGGCAGGCGTCAGGGCAGTGCCCGGCATTGGGAGGACGGCTGGCACCAGACCCTCTCTGTGCCTGGGTGCCGCGTGTGTATGTGTGTGTGCAGATGAGCTGCAGCTGGTGATGACGCAAGTGCAAGCCAGCCAGCCAGCGCGACCCTTCATCGTGGCTGTCAGGGTCCTTCCAGACAACTCCTACCAAGGTCAGTTCACAGGTCACACTGTTTTCCCACTCCCTCCTATGACTGACTTGCTGACATCATCACATGTCGCCACTCATGCACATCCTTCCGTGACTGCGTCTTGCATGATGATCAACACCACACCACCATCAAATGCTACACCGCTGCAAGCAAGCAAGGTCCTGGCAGCAGCCTTGCAAGCTTAGCAACGGTGCTGGGCTATTGCTTTTTGAGGGGGACCCCATGCTAGCACCATGCACCCCTCACCATCAGCGGTGCATGGTGCTAACATGGGGTCAGAAGCATGGGGCTAGACAACAGCGAGTACCTCCATGTGGCCCATGCACCCTGCCATGCCGTTTTGCTGCCGCCGCTCCTGATGTGCTTGTTAAGATTGGATTGGGTGCTGGTGCTACAGAGTCAGTGTATGAGCTTGCCTTGCTGCTGCTGCTGCTGCTGCTGCTGCTGCTGTGTCATTGATCTGCTGCTGCTGCTGTTGTATCACTAATGGTCTGCTGCTGCTGGTGTGTCACCAATAGTCGTCTGCTGCTGCTGGCGGTGTTGGTGGCGCAGTGACGCAGTGTGAGCCCCATGTGGAGTCGCTGCCCACCTTGCTGACCGCCCTCAACACCTCCAACAACTTCTCCTGTTTTGTCAAGAGCCTGAGGCTTGCATGGCAGCAGATGGTCAACCCTAGCACCAGCGCCTGAAGCCCCCTTAGCTGAGAATGCCATCTGGAGATGAGCCAGAGAAGCAAATGACGATGATGGTAATGTCATAGGATGTCAAAGAAGTACTGGTCAAGATGGCACATGCCCACTTGCCGCCTCCTTGTGAATATGCATGCATTTGCATGGCTTGGCATGCTTGTCTACATCTGGTGCCACTGACTACTGGCGGTGTTGGCGGTGGGTCACAGCTGTTGTGCCTCAGGCTCTGCAGGGTATGCCAGCGTGTGTGTGCCAGGCGGCATACAGGACTGGCAGCACTGGTGTGAGCACACAGCCTGGGGTCCCTGATGTTGTGTTGCCTCAGGCTCTGCAGGGCAGGGCACCATGAGGGCATACACAGGCCGGGTCTGATGAGGTTGTGTTACTCCAGGCACCCTCCGCTGTCACCAGGAAACACATAGGCTGGGGCTGCAGGTGCTTTGCCTAGCTTACTGTCAGCCACAGCTGCAGCAGCAGCAGATCTTCCCTAACGTTAGGGAAGCTAACCGGCATGGCACAGACTACATAGCTGCTAGCTATCCAGCATTGCGTTCATTTGATACCACAGGGTGCTTGGTGTAGTCTGTGTCATGCTGCTCTCCATTCTCGTCCAATGTATCGTCAGGCTGCTGCCACTGTGTCAGGCCAGTCTCCACCTCCCAAAGACTACAGAGCATGCATCCACATGCTGGGATCTCACCATGTGCAAGGCTTTCCCTATGCAAGGTGATCCATGTGCTAGTGTGCATGGTGATAAGGTGCATGGTGATTGATATGACATGAGATGATCATGTGCATGATGCAATGATTGTAAACCCACAAACGCATTGAGTCTAAGGTTTCCCCTTGTGTTGAAGATTGCTGATGCCAAGCTCAGCTTAGTCAGTTGCAGCTCTGCAGCCCATGTCTTTGCTAGAACGAGCCTGTGTGAGTGATGTGCTCCCGTAACTGTAATAATAGCTTCTACCGTCAACCGTCAAGGCTGCCTGGCCGCCCTACCCCACTAATGATGATGTGGCTTACACCACTAAGGCTTTGAGACTTGCTGCACCTCAGAGCTAACAAAGGGCTTCAACTCCAAAGCTTCATGGCAGTTGCTGGTGCTTTGAGCTGAAGGCCCAAGCACCCTGCCCTGCTGTCCTGCTGCCGCCGCTCTTGATGTGCTTGTTAAGATTGGATCGGGGTGCTGGTGCTACAGAGTCAGTGCAACAGCTTGCCTTGCTGCTGCTGCTGCTGCTGTGTAATTGGTTGTCTTTTGCGGCAGTAGTACCAGCACCTGATGGCTCTTTGGGAGATAGGTGGCTTACACCGCTTAAACCGTCAGCCGTTAGGCTGCTTGGCCGCCCTCCCCCTCTAGGGGTTCGGGACTTTCTGTAACGCATTTCAAAGCAAGGTGCACAAACAAAGGTGCACATGGGCTCAACATGAAGTCATGCAAGTTCTCATTACTGGCTCTTTGGCCAACAATGTCATGTAGCGATGATGGTGATGATGGTGTTGTGCATGCAAAGAGAAATAGAAAGAAAGAACTACTCTCCCGAAGGAGCAGGCCTGGACATTTCTTCATTTGCTCCACTTTGTTACCTGCTCCCCCCAAGCCTGGAGCCTAGTTCATTGTTAGCTGTCGTACGCCGCCAACCTGACTCGTCAGTCCAGCAGTCGTTTGAGCAGGACACACAGGCCGCAGGACACGAGAGCAGAGCGCTGACCTCCCTTACATAAACCCTGCCTCTTTAGGGCTTCGTCCAGCCCCTCACCAAGGCAGCTGCACATCAATAGCATAGCTTTGGTCACGAGGGCACCCTACACATAGAAGACAGTGGCATGGCCTCTGATCCTGACCCTCCCACACTGCTTGTGTGACTGCACTACGGCATAGCAACTGTTCGTGTCGGCAGCAACGTCAGGCAGCCGGCTGACCCGGACTGCACATGGGGTGGCGCAGCTCCGGTGCGCGTCGTATGCTCTCTACGTCAGCTGTCCTTCAGCCCCAAGGATGGACCCACCGGCCATGTTTGCCGTGTCGTACTGCAACTGCCCAACCACCTGCCAGCTTCACCCCCTGCTTGGCAGTGGCTGCCGGCTGCATGCCCCTGCCATCTGCCCCGGTGGGCTAGGGCCAGGGATGATGACCGCCTTGTCCACATATGCGGCCTGCCACGGCTTGACACCACCCTCACCGCCTGCCTTGCCCACCTGCCCCGCACCCAGTGAGTCACGACTAGGGGCCACCTCCAGCACAGGGCCAGTATTCCCCTCCAAAGACGCAGCTCTGTACCCAGGGTCAGTTGGGCAGCTCTTCAAGGGCGCTGCCCCTTCACCTTGCTCCTCACCGAGCGCCCCTGATTGTAATGCTACCCTTGCCACCTCCTGGCCTCCCGCCCCTGGCCCTGGTCGCCAGGCTGCCCCAGGCCCCTGGCCCCCCGCCCCTGCCGCCTGGCCCTCTGCCGCCGACCCCTGGCCCGTCGTCGCCGCTTCAAACTGTGAGGCAGCCCCTGCCGCCTGGCCCCCTGCCCCTGAGCCCGCAGGAGGCGCTGGCCCTGCCTCTGCCTCCTCCTCTAGCGCCACCAGCTCACTGAGGCTCATGAGGGCCAGGTGCTGCTGACGCTCTGCAGCACTCACCACCATCAGGCCGGGGGAGGAGGGGCCGGGGGCCGGGTCATAGGCAGGGGTGTAGGGCCGCGACCTGCAGGGCAAACAAGCTGTGGGTCATGAGGGGGTGGGGGGACGGGTCATCAGGGGGAGGGGGGGCTGCGAGGCAGTGGCAGCAGCAGCTTCCCTTGTGAGGTGTAGTGGTACCAGCGGGCAGCAGGCTGGGAGGGCAGCAGTGAGGGTTGTGGCACAGTGAGCAGCAGGCAGCAGGCCTCACCAGGCAGCAGCAGTGCTAGCCACTCCTGAGCACCCTTCCACGGCCTGGCCTGGCCTGGCAGCAGTACAGCACCAGTGGCCTGGACAGCCTGACCTGCCACCCTCATGCCTGCCTCCATCACAGTCTCATACCTTCATCACACCCCATCACACCTAGCCTGGACACCACAGCATGGCCTATGCCTCTCTGCCTGGCCTCCCCCCACCTGCCCTCCTGCAGCCCCCCCGTCCCCGGTCGCGGCCCCCAGGCCAGTGATCTCTCCCTAACCCTAACCCATCATGACGGCAGCCAGCCTGCTCCTTGCCCTGCCCCTCCCCCCTGCTGCTCTGCTGCCTCCCCCCACCTGGATGCACAGCCCCTTGCAGGCATCAGGCCCCAAAAGCTGCTGGCACCAGTGTCAGGTGGAGCAGGCCGGACCCTGCCACCGCCCCTGACCCCCACTGCCCTGTCCTCCGCTCCTCCAGCATCTTCTCCTCCCGTGCCGCTTCGCGTCTCCGCCCCCGCCCCCGCCCCGGTCCCCGCCCCAGCACCAGCACCCTCCAGCAAATGCTGGTCAGCAGCAGCAGCAGCAGGCGGGGCCCTGACTGACGCTGCTGTAGTGGCGCCTGGGGTCTGAGCTGCAGGAAGGCTGGCAGCTGTTGCAGGGGTGTTTGGTATCATGGCTAGGCCTGTTGCCATGGCACTCGACAGGAAGGGGGCGCCTGGGGGCAGGGTCAGGCCAGCGCCATGGGGGGCGGCTGCTGGGGGGGCAGCCGCCCTGCTGCCCCAACCCCAGGCCCAGCCCTTGCCACCTCTGCTGCTGCTGCTGTCAGTGGTGGTGCCGTCACCAGCGCGGCTGCCATTGCCGCTGGCAGCGGCTGCTGCACCTGGACCCACCATCGGCCCTGCGCCAGCCACAGGAGGCTCACTCTGGCCAGGTCTAGGCGCAGAGTCATGGCCACCCTGAACTCCAGGCCCACCGCTGCCACCACCATCACTACTGCCTTTGCCGGGGGGCTCACGGCTGCTGCTTCGCCTGGTGCGCACTCCCAAGTTCTCTCTGCTTGCGACAGCCGCTGCAAATGACTTCTGCACTCACACAGGCAGGGACGTCACACAGGCTGTCAGAAGGCTCTGCACAGAAGAGGTGGTCATAGGCTAGCACCTGCTGTTGATTGCAGTGGGTCTTGGCATGTTCAAGCCTTGCCAGCCTGCTGCCTGGCTTGTGGGACCCTGACTTGTCTACTTTCCTAATACCCCACCCGCCTGCCTGCCCTGTTGCTGCCCTGTGTGCCTGCCCCTTACTTGCGCATTGCGGCGCTCCCACATTGCTTCCACATTGGCGTACGTCAGCAAGGCAAAGAAGGAGAAGCCCAAGCCAGCTGCCACTTCCACTTTGCGGCTGCTCACACCACGAGTGAAGCTAGACCAGCAGCCTGCAG